>SADC01000746.1:0-50789 GCA_004194705.1 Ditylenchus dipsaci | reverse complement strand
TTGATTGAGCGGATCAGATTGCGGGTCCAATGGGCTTATCGCTCAGATTCCATCCTTAACCATTTTAACCATCTTAAACCACCCCTTGCACTGATTTAAGGTAGTTAGACACTGGTCTGAGCAGTTTGGATGGTTTGGGTGATTTTGAGAGTTGATAATGGTAAGGTGGAATTCTGAGCGATTAGCCATCATCGGACCGGAATTGATCCCGCTCAATCGATTTTTGCAAAAAGTTCACTTCCTCCCTCCCTTTAGTTTAAACCCCGAAAAACCAAACTTTCAGGGGCTTCTGGCCACTCTGGGGTGAGATTTGAGGATCTAAGTCATTTTTGACTATAAAATTCGAATTTCCGCAAAATTACTTGCAGTATCTCACCGAAAATTAAATTTGACGAAGTAATCAGTAATTAATTTGACGGGGTAAACAATTTGAGCCTTAAAATAATTGGCAAAGTGAGCTATTTTCGAAAAAACAAAGGAGTCTTGATAGCTTAACAAGTTTCGACATTCATTCACAATCAATAAAATACTTTTAGAAGTTCCAAATGCGGACTCAATATTTTCACATTATCAAACATGGGTTATTTCAAAAGAAAATGAAGATCGTCAGATATAGCAAAGAATTTGAACTTATTCGACCCTCGAGAAGCTTACAAATAGATGCAGGTAGATGCCAAATATTTAAAGACTGCTGACTTTCAAAGACTCTTATTGCGTCATATATAGTAGTTTTATTAAGGCATTCATTTAATTATTATTGATTTTTAAATCAATGAAATTTTGTAAAAGAACACTTTTTGTGACAAATTTAGTACCATGGCACAAATACAGGCGGCTTCATTAAAAACTTATAAATTTTTAAAAATCAATTATATCAATTTTTTAAAGCAATTTTAGCGTTAGTCATGTTATATCCATTGTTTGCAATGTTTTCACAAAAAAAATTAATGGGAAGTTCTCAGGGACGTTAATTTTTAACCCTAGAAATTTTAAAATTGTTATAAAAATGACCCTAACTCTGAAATCCTCGTCAAAACGTGAGGTGGGAGTTATTGAAGAAACACGGTATATTGTGTTCAAGACGAATATGACCTCATAGGTGGAGATTTCCGAAAAATTCGGAATCAGCCTGGCAAGCGGTTACGTACATACTTGCACGGGCGCTGGCGCCGGTTTGCCCCGAAATTTCGAAAATTGGGCGCAGCGCCAGCGCCGGCGCCTGGCGCCGATTCGAAAATTGCGTAGTCGAGCGCCGGCGTCCGGCGCCCTTTTTTTCAGTGGTTTTTCCTAACTTTTTTAATTATAGCAGTAGGCTTTTTAAACTGTGTTTTGTACTGATTTTCTTGGCCTTTTCAGCTTATATGACACATACAGGTTGAGTTCTCTCAACAAATCAGATTTCGCAGAGCTGAAATTTTACACCGGGCGCCCGGTTCGGCGGCCGGTGCCGTTTTTGATTCACTTCGGCGCCCGCTTCTGACACGTACTTTTAAGAGCAAGAGTATTTTGACTTATAATAGCGAATTGATTCACATGTAAAAATTTTTAAAATAAATTAATCGCATAGCTACTATTCTTGTGTTTTTACTTGGCGCACGGCGCCATTTTTCACATTTTCGTCGCCGGCGCAACTTTTTTTGTCAATGGCGCCCGGCGCCGATTTTCTTGGTTGACAAGGCGCCTGGCGCCGATTTTTCACAAAGAGGGCGCCGGTGCCAAGGGCGCCGGCGCCGATTTCCGGCGCCCGCGACGTTTTTATTCATAGACCGCGCCCTGGTCGGCGCCCGCGCCCGATTTTTTTGGGCGTGCAAGTATTGTTTACGATACACCCATTTTTAAAAAATGAGGATTTTTTTTGAAGCACAATATATATCTTCGGCCTCAAATTGAATCGTGCCCTGAAATTTTTTCGACTCAAAATGAACATCCACTTATCCTGTTTATCCAAGTCCCGTCGATAATGTAGGCTAATAAATGTAGAATTGAATTTATAATATACAACTCAAACTGCGCTACAACACTAGGCAATATATTGCTGATGATCTATTTTTACTGTGCATTGAAAAAAAATTAAAAAAAATTGAAAATTTCTTGCATTTTAAAATTTACCTAAAGCTGACCCTGAACTTCAAAGGGATATCAAAAAAATTTGACCCAAAGAGTTATACAGTTAAATCCCGGTTTAGTGCGACCCTGGAGACCGAAAAAAAGTCGCACTAAACAGGGTCGCACTAAATCGGCTCTGACTGTTTCGGTAATATTGAAAATTTTTTCAGAACCTCAGTTTTGAATTCAAAAAAAGTTACTTTACGAAGGTCAGCTGCCACTCTGAACCAGCCAACTCCTGATTTCTGCTCATTTAACTTCATTGGGGTAATATCGCTACAATTATTTCTAATTGTAGTGATTTATTATTTTAAAAGAAGGTGCAGCTTACGGGCTCTCTAATGACATATTGTGAACATTTATGACAATGGAGCAACAGAACAGCAGCAGGTATCCTTTACGAACTAAAAAAACAGACTGATAGTAGAACAATTGGAGCAACAGAACCTTTGGGGCCCCACTTCGCCAGACCAAAGGGGTCCCAGTCATTTTAAGTCTAATCTATGCAAAAAAATGTTCAATTTGAATTCGCGCCTTACTTATTTTTCGCATAGATTAGATTAAATGACTGGGACCCTTTGGTTCTGGCGAGTGGGGCCCCAAGGTTCTGGATAGCCATGACATTATATGTGAAACGTTTGGTTCAAAGTTCAATTGTATCATTTTCGGGACGATACCAACTCGTATAGATTTATGAACAAACTTTCAAACTTTTTATTAGAATTCGTTCATTTTCGAAGTAAACGTTTTTGAAGCCACTCTTAATACTAAAAATTTCCTCGTTGATCCGAATCCGTTGAGATCAAATCGAAATAATAATTATAAGATGAGATATTACTATTTCGAGTAGACCAGTCTAAAAATTTGCACCACTCACCTACTTTAGTGTATATCTCAGCTCATTATAATTAGTTTGATCTGATCTTAAGGAATTCAGATTCAAGAAGAAATTTTGGTGTAAGGGTAGCTTTTAAAAAATTTTCGCCTTGAAAATTAAAGATTTCTAATGAAAAGTTTGAAAAGTTCGTTCAAAAATCTATACGAGTTGGGTTTTTACCCATTTTTCGAGACTTTAATGATACTTGAATATGCCACAAAACAGTATGATTAGGCATGCTTTAAGCCATCAATCTTACCATTCGATAAATCAATGTCGAATTCATATTCCTCTCTTCAGACATCAATTTTTCACATCTCGAATGTTTTTGAAATTCAAATGTTTGTGGTCATGAGCGGAATTTCAAATTCGACAGTGATGTATATGGTTTAAGTAGAGTTGCTCGGAATTCCGGTTCGGTTTACCAGAATTCCGGCTTTTTTTCGGATTCTGGTTCCGGTTTTCGCGCGAAACTAAATTCCGGTTCCGATTGTGGTCAAAATATCTATACCGAGCTCAACATATATCACAATTTTTCCTTGCTCAGCTGATTTTGATCGCGTATTTTAAACTTTTGAACGATTTTTTCATGTTAAACATCAAAAAAAACAAAAAGTTATGTAATGTGGCAGTGATTTTTTTCAAAAATTTCTTTTTTTCGTCTCCGTTTTGGTTTCGGCAAAAGTGAAATTCCGGTTACGATTCCGGTTCCAGTTTTCACAAACTCTAAATCCGATTCCGGTTCCAGTTCCGGTTTAGCAAAATTAAAATTCAGGTTCCGGTTTTCATAAATTAGAATCCGGTCCCGGCCAAATACCGATTCTGAGCCAAGTTTAGTTGAAGGTAGTTATATAATCAAATCGACCACGCTGAACACAAAATTCGATGTCAGAAATGAAGGTTTTCTCTAGTGAAATGAGAGTTTTACATCAGAGTATTTTTTTTTAAATAATCAATATTTCTTGTCAGGCGAAAAAATATTATCAACACAGTTCTTGTATATAATAAATTTACTATGAATCATCTCCACACGATTATTATCAATCCAATCTTGACCGCTGCAATAGCCTGTTTTGTCTATGATTAATCCTGTTTGCTCGGATAGCAAAGGCGGGACCAAACTATTTTACCACGGTTGGAAAACAATACAAATGATAACAAATATATTTTTTTCTCTAGAGTTTCATATCTCTAGGTTTCAAATTTACTCAATTTTATTTTGGATTGCTGAAAAGCTAATTTGCTTCAAATGCACGGTCAAATCGATTCGGCCATTTGAAATCTTACAAATTTTGTAGACTGCCTGTACTAAGTTCAGTAAATGACCGTAGCCGTCGCCGACAACAAAATTTCACAGGCTTAAATGTGCGCGGGACACTTTTTTATGATTAATAAAACTTAGTTTTATTAATTTAATTTATTTCAGTTATAAAAAAGGAAAAAGACTAAACTGGTAAATGTAAAGTTTTTAGCAACACAATAAATGTTGTGGATATTGCTCATTGTAGGAGTTGGTTGAGAGTCGGCGCAGAAGAACGTCAATTTTACGAGGTTTGGGATCTTCCTGATCCTTCTTCTAGCCCATTTGATGACCTCCCGCCAGCGGTCTTCTCTTCGATCGCAACGGATACTCGTAGGTTTCTTCTAAAAAAAAAATATCAATGACTTCAAATACACATTGGCATCATTTTTTCAAAAAAAAATTTCGTTGACTTGGCCCAAATATCATTGCAAACTCAGAATCCTTGCATGTTTTTGATATAAAGACATTTATTTCAAAACTGACAAAAGCTTTATAAAAAAAGCTGACCCGGCGAGGGATTGAACTTGAGCAAAATTCGATGTTGCCGCAATAAATATGCCATAAATTTACCGTATAATCTCTCATACCGTATCTTTCTAATTGCAGTTCGCGCCTTTTTTAGGATCCGGAGAGGCCTACTATTATAGGAGATACGGTATGAGAGATCATGCAGTAAATTTATGATAGAGATTGGAGGGGGCCTTATGGTTTTCAACTTTCGGCGCTAACAAATATTTTGCCGAAAAAAACCGTTTTTTGATTTTTTCAAGGTGTAGGTAAAATGGCAGTCTATGAGGCTTTATATCAGAAATAATACCTCAATCAAACTCTCTTATTAAAAAACGTATTTTAAATGAAGGCGAATGGAATCAACTAAGAGTTTCTAAGTGTGAATGCAATAGCATTTTTTTAGCATTGTGTCTGCGTGAAAGGTGACTACGCAAAAGGAATCTGAGTCCAGGGTTTGCAGATGTCCTGCTTTAGCAGGAATTTCCTGCTTTTTGAGTTCAAATCCTGCTTTTTGATTTCGAAAAAAGCAGGAATTTAGAAGAGAATCTTGGCTCTTACTTACATTTGTTGCGACTGCTTTTTATTTATTCATTCTTCTGTTTTTCTATTTCATGTTTTTTGATGTTTCTTCAATGACTTAATGTTAAAAATTTACAGGATGTTCTCTATATTCAACTCAGCTAAGAGAGGCCAAATAACGAAAAATATTGATCCGGTTTTGTGATTTGTTGATTCTGGTTGTTGAATTGGTTGAATAAAGAAATTATTGCTGTCTGGATTTGTGTTTCCTGCTTCCGCCGAAACTTTTTTACTAAATTCTGCTTTTGAAATCAGAATCCTGCTTTTGCGATTTTCGATCTGCGAACCCTGTCTGAGTCAGTTATTACTCTTTGATGATCTGCCGTCATCGATCATATCTCACACTCCACTCCTTGCAAGTCCCACAGTGAAATATAGATGTTTGCGAAGCAAAAAGTAGCTTTGGTACTTTTTGGGTAGGTACTTTTAAAGGTACTTTTTTGAAAAGTTTCAACACCGTCATGTAGCCCTGCGACTCTGGTTTCTCATTAGGTATCATTTATTGCATCATCTTTGAAAAATGTAACACAAAAAGGTAAAAGTATGGGCACTTGTGCACTTGGGGGCCTTTTTTGGTTAACTGTAAATAGGGTTTAAATGTCTCCTAATAACTTTTATACGCTAAAAACGATAAAAAAAAAGTTGTTCCTAACAATTTCCGCAGTAAAAAATGAATTTTTCAAAAAAAAATTGGTTACCGAAGCTTGATCAACTGCCTTGGTCCTCCAAGATAATTAAACCAGAAAGGGTAGCTATATATCTTAAAAAGCCAAAAAGATGAATTAGAACATACCGTATTTACTCTATTAAACGGGCGTGCCCGTTTAATTTTCAACCCTTTCGTAGGGGACCCGTTTATTAGAGAGTGCCTGCTTAATAGAGAGGGCCCGTTTATTTTTCAACAAAAAATTGTTTGAAAATTTTTTTAGAACGAAAAAATTACATTTCTTTGGATTAATTTTCTGGGCCTTTTTAATACAGATGACTCGTTTTTGTGCTCTCTTCTGTCTTTTGTGCACCCACTCCGTCAACGTGTCAAGTGATTAATTCTTTTAAATGGGTAGAAATTTGTTTGACTAGAGGGCCGCAGTAACAATCAAACTAGAAGTGGACAAAAGTGGAATATCTCTGATCTCAGTTCACATATCGAAAAGCAGTTTCGAAAAAGGAGACATGACAAGTTTAATATGCCATTTTAAAAAGAAGATGCAGGGCTACGAAATGGTATTAACAGATAAAAGATATGATCCAAAATTTTTAATTTTCCCTTCAACGCATATTCGTCGCTATAATTATGCACCAACCTACAAATCGCCTTTATTGCCATGGTTTATTGCCTAATTTTTGAAAAATTGCGGGAACTTTTGAACCACCTGATAGAAATCCAATTTCAGCAAGGATTTTCTGCATCTACCGGCTGGGATGAGCAAACCCTATACAGTCAAACCTCTATATAGCATCCACAGGGACCGGCCCTGCCCGGATGCAATGTAGAGGTGGACGCAATATAGAGGGTCGATTATAGGTAATTTCTTTGCAGGCCAACCAAACCAACAAAAAAAAAGCGGATGCAATAAAGAGGTGGATGCAATGTAGAGGGTTGCTATATAGAGGTTTGACTGTATGCGTTTATGGAATTTCAAAATGATGAAGCTAGCGTTTTTTACACAGTTGACCGCTATATCACCTGTGACATGAATGTAGGAGTCTTGGGAGTCCTGCAAAAAGTTTGGGTTTGTGCAAATGTAGAGGTGTATACTGCTGTGTTTGTGAACTGGAATCATAAGTGGACAAAAGAAAATTGTTCTGCCGAATACCCAACGAGAATCCCTCTTCAAATGCGGACTTCCACCCACTCATTAAGCCACCTCTTTCTGAGTCTACCATGACTTATAATGCAAGCACTGTTGCCACTGAAACCAACTATAAAAGTGATGGACTGACCCAATGCTGTGCCCTGTTCTGGTTCTTGCTACGACTATGGTATTGGCTGTTCTAAGCTAGTAAGAGCTTTTGGCAAGTCTATTATAATAAGAGTGTTGCTCAGAACCTACAAGTGATGGTGCGACTAATGCTGCGATTTTCGCAGTTCTGATGTTTTATGTGTTATATTTCGTGTAATTGATGAAATAAAGTGTAAATTATAAAAAAAATTTGAATTTGAGAGCTGTTTGATACTCATTATAATAATTTTGGATTATAAAAAACTTTTGGCGCTACTTGGATACACCCCCCCCCCAAATCAACTTTTTTCAAAGTGTTTCCAAACACCCTATATCGACCTAAAATGGCCTCAGGAGTTCAAAAAGGCATTATTTTTGAGTTCTGGTCAATAAAAAACTGAGTTTTGGGACCACCCAAAATCACTCATTTTGACCATTTTTAAAGGGATTTAGGTCTGTATTCGGGTGGAAATGGACCAAAAAGGTGCCAATTTCTAACAAAAAGGAAGATGTTGAACATAGTTTTGTTGACTGGGGCCTACCGCATAAATAAACTTTGGTATGCATGCTTTTTCATGCATCCAGAGTCACTTTCGAGTGATTTGCGTCTAAGGTATGTGGGTGTGCGCATCTCAACCCCAAGCAACCAAGCCGCCTGCGCCCCGAAGGGGGCGCAGGGGGCTTGGTTGGTTAGAGATGCGCGCACTCACTTACCTTAGACATAATTCGAGCAAGACTCTTGATCAAAATGCATTTAGAGACTATTTTTGCCCAGCTCCAGTGACCAAAACATGGTAAAACAGGTAAAAAGTGAAAATTTAAAAGTATCCAAAAGTCGATTTTTTATTGACCAGAACTTAAAAATAATGTCTTTTTAGAATTTCTGAGGCCATTTTGGGTCGATATAAGGTGTTTGGAAACACTTTTAAAAAAGTTGATTTGGGGGGGGGGGGATATATCCAAGTAGGGTCAAACTTTTAATTGTAATTTTTGGTCTTTTAACGACTATATTATAGCAAAGTGCTCTTTAACGCTCAATAAATTTGCCCAAAAAAATTATGTAGTTTTATTGACACGCCAAGACCTGCCTGTAAGACCAGCACTCCTGTGTAGAATTCCATAGAGAATCTTTCTATCGCGATGAATTCTTTTTATTGAAAAGAAATTTTCTGCCGAGCCTCCCATTTTTAAGAATTAACTAAGATAACTGCAGTGTATTTTGTAAAACATGTGTGGTTCTCAATAAATTCCCATTCACACACGCACAGTCAGCAGAACACTCCTCGATTGACATCTGATAAATAATTCCTGACAAAATTATCCTCCAAAATTCTTTTTAGTATTTTTTCTCTTTCTCGAATGCTTGATAGTCTTCTTTCTACACCATTTACTATGCAATGCAACGCCTCAATAGATTGCTCTGAGAGAAGACCGCAAAATTGGTCCATAAATTCGGAAAAGTGTCGGCAGAGTACATGACATTCAGGTGTGATCGTGGTCGTTGGAAAGTCTGTCTAAAATTTTTTAATTGATGCAGTGGCTTTCTTGGAGTCTGCAAGGAAATTTATCTGTCTATGCAAAATTCGTCAAAAATCTTACCACTTCTCGTTTTCTTCGGCTCCACTGGCTTGTCCAACAGCATAGCATTCTTTGACTTCTCTCACTTCAACAGCTGCTGAGTTTTCTGCAGCTCTTCAGTGCCTGCACTGATTTGTAGTTCTTGGTTAATTTTTGATGTTGTCTTTTCCCAACTGAATAACATATCAAGATACAACATATTAATTTGAAGCCCTACTTTTCTTTTCAGTGGCCTTCATCCTTAGTTCTTGCGCCATTGTTGTTCCACCTACTCAGAGCTGCATGCTGTCTTTGGATGAGACCAGTGCTGTATAGTCGACATTTTGTCGCTCCGGCTCTGACTCCGGCTCGAGTTTTAAAAAATTCTCTCCGGCTCTCGCTCCAAGTTTTGAAAAAATTAGTTTTGAAAAAAATGAATTTTAATGATACAGTCTACCTTCGAAACGCAATGCCCATACAACGTGACTTTCGCCAAAGCGTGACAATAAATGTTGTCTGCACTCAGAAAAATTTCCTCAATAAAACTTTTTATCAATAATTCCTGAGACGGAAACTCGAAATTGGAAATTCTTTTATCGAGTTCACTGCACAAGCAAAGTTTAACTATATAGCGAGAGTTGACTGTATATAGAAAGTTATGTTCGGAAATTATAATAAAATATCACAGTCTCACTATATGGAGAGTGCGCTTTCTCGGACAAGAATGGTAAGTGTTTTTTTTCTATTAGAGTGTTTTTTTGATGTTACGATTTGTTAGAAAAAATTTGAAATAGGAGAAAATGGTCCGTGCTGGTCATAACTCTTCATTAGAGCGTTGGATGTAATTTCAGAAGTTGGCCAACCAGCAGAATGGTCGGATGTGAAAGATAATTTAAAATATTTTTTCGGCGTGTTCAATATTTATTGCCTTCAATAAAATTTAAATCTTCTAGCTAAAAATATAGTGTCTTCCATACAGCATAAATTTTCAAATAAATGACAGATCGTTATCATGACTTAAAGGGCCATTGCCGTCGCCGACAACGAGAATTTCAAATGTTTGAATTCGCGCGGGACAGTTCTCTTTCGTCTTTCAGTGTACTCTTTTGACTTGCTTCGAATGACTCAAAAGAGTAAAATGAAAGACGAAAGGGAACTGTCCCGCGCCAATTCAAACACTTGAAATTCTCGTTGTCAGGGACGGCAATGGCCCTTTAAGCATGAACCAAAAAAGAATAGCATATAAGGACGAGCTCGCATGAAGAATTATCATATCATTCACCTGGGTATGCCCCTTATCCAAATCATATGAAAAATCTAGTCGTCAAATGAGTATTTCCGTGTGGACAGCGACCACTCAATACTCCAGCCTTAGCTTTTTGTAAAAAAGTAATTTAAAGTTTATTTACTGTATCTGTCTACGTGAAAATAAAAAAATGGCATTGGAAGGCATTTGAGGGTTGCCTTCTATACGAGAAAGAGACCTCTCTAGACACCAGTGAGAGCCTATAAGAGTAAACTGAATAGCTGGATGGTGTGGTAAAGATTTAAGCACTAAAGTAGATTTTAAATTTATAGGGAGAGAATTTTCTGATAGCATTAACAAACATCAAAATAGCATCAAAAAATTTTGATGCTATTTTGATGCTCATTTAAAAAAAAAACGCCAAGCCATTTTGATGGGGTTGGGATTTTGCTCGAGCAAAACCTTTTCGAGAAAATTCTTGAGAAGATTCTTCAAAGGCGAGCAAAATATTCAGTCTTTTTCACCTCGCCGTTAACTGTACGTCGATAACTGTGCGTATATTATACGAGGAATTTCACAGTTAACAATATACAGCTATTATCGGGGCACAACTAACTCCGAATGTGTGAGATATAAGAGTTTTGAATCACCATCACCTTCTCTTGTCTGTGAATTTTTTTTTATAAAAAAACAATATTTTGAGCGAAAAAGTTCAAAAATTCCAAAAAAGCTTTAGCTCAATTTTTAATAAATTAATCGAGCGAGCAAAATCTAGATTTTGCTCAAGAAAAAACCGAGAAATTTCTCGAGCAATTTTCCGAGCATTTTTCATTGGCCAACCCTAATGCTGAGCATCAAATTCGATCTGAGCATCAAATTTGATGTAATAATTACTGATTATCTTCGTCATTAATAATCAAAGTTTCAAATTGTCGCAAACAATACGGGTGAAATTTTTTTCGGAAATATATTGAGGGAAACGGGGTAGTTAGTTCTCTTTGAACAGGGTTCATTGATGTCCTGCTTTTTAGCAAAACATTCCTGCTTTTCGGTTCACTTGCAAAGAGCGGTGCACAAGATAAAAAGGTGCAAAATATCAAAGTAAACACTTTCAGCAAAAAAGCTTTTTATATAATCAAAATATAAACAAAATCTATAATCAAAACAATTTATGATTGTTTTAGTAAATATGTTTTGTGGGTGTGTTATAGAATCTAATTGAGCAGACCAGAACCGGAGTCAAAAAACCTGTAGTTAGGCAAAAGCAGTAGCTCCTTGACATGTTTTTTTACAAAATGTTGATCGCATGAGCATGTTAATACCTTGTCTACTTCAAAATACGCGCTCAATCAATTTAACCATGTTTTTTACACTTGTCATTTTCGTAGAATGGGCCCGGAAATTCTATTTAAATATCAAACCAGAAATAAAACTTTATTTTTTGTAAAACCAAACCCGACTGAAGTTGGCCCCATTTTTAAGGCCACCCGACTTTGGCCTAGCTAAAAGTAGAAAATGAACGTGGCCTCTTTGCCACCTAGCACTAGAAATGGTAGCCCAAATGGTAGCCCCGGCTTTGGCGCCGGCCCTGGCCTCGCTCACTCACTCTCGAACTGCTCGAACATTTTAGCCAAAAAATTTCTAACCGAAATTTGATTTTGCATTGGGGAGTAATTCGAACCAGTGATGTATAAATCTCCGACTCTGGCTCTCGCTCTGCTCTGGCTCCGAGCAGGAGCTAGAGCTGGAGCGAATTTTCAAAATTGAGAGCCCAGCAAGAGCAGGAGCAATTTTTTTCAAATGAAAATCTCAGAGCCAAATTCGGAGCAAATTTTTTCAAATAAAGAGCTCGGAGCCAAATTTAGAGAAAATTCAAATCATCTATTCATATTTTATATGCGTATAACGACTATATACGTATAATTTTTTGGCTCTGGCTTTCGCTCGGAGCCAGAGCCGGAGCAAATTTTTCAAAGTTGAGAGCCCGGAGCAAGAGCAGGAGCGATTTTTTTTTAAACCAAGATTTCAGAGCCAGAGCCGGAGCGAAAAATCGCAAAAATACATCACTGATTCGAACCACCTGAAAAGGGTAACTGAAGACACTCAAAAGATGAAATTTGATTTTTTTTAACTGGGCGGAAAAAACTTGCAACTCCTAAAAACAAGTTTTCTATCGTTTTTTATGGTCTTAAATGCTTTAAAAAGTTAATGAAACGCGATTTTGGGTTATACGATCAGCGCTACTCCAGCCGGCTACTCCTTATTTGTATCTGAAATAGACTTAGAAAGACTACTACCTCCTGGATAAGTCTTTTAAAATCTTTCTTTCTTTTTTATTTATAATTTGTTTGAAGCAAGCCTTAAAATAATATGAAACAAATAAAATGCAGCGATGTCATCTAACTGATGTCATCTAAAGCAGGTGAAGCAACGTAGGGCTTGACCAATGAATGGTTTAAAATCTTCAAAGAATAAAAATAAATGGCTGTAAACCCAACAAAAAAATTATTTGATAACTGTTTTTGGAAATATTCAGCTGCCTCCAAATTTAAGAAGTCGAAAATGTTATAGCCGCAGACGGTAATGGTCTTTCAAGAAAATCGCCAATCAAAAGAGAATTCAACTTTTAATGTTTTGTTTTTAGCAAGTTGACTGATAGTTGTGTACTTGGCATCTTGGTATACATTTATTCTATCTTTCTTGAGTTTCAATAACAATGCAGTCTGTCAAATTGAACTCTGGATATTCTATGCCTGTTTTTGGTTCGTTTTACCATAATTAAAAAAATCGTCGTGAGTGTCATAGTTGTGCGCCATCGAAAAATTAATACCGCCGCTGCCACCGACACCGCCGCCGGCAGAAAAATTTTGCTGAAAGTTTTATGTCAGTTTATTAAATGACGAAATTCTAGAAATTTTTGAACACCCGAAAAACTATAAGAAGAAAAATTTTGCTGAATTTAGCTACTGATGCCTGACGGTGCCGCTGCTGGCGATGCCGCCGAATATCGCGTCAATATCGAAAATCTTTGTGCCCCCCCCCTTCAGATTTTTTTCAAAACGGTGTAGGTAAAATGGCCTCGAAAATTTGAAAAACGGTGTACATAAAGTGGCCTAAAAGTGGCCTGGTGGCCCCTCCCGTCAGAAATTCCTGCGTACGCCACTGGTGATAATGATTTATTTCAAGGACTGGCACGTGGCTATCCAAGCCAGGAGAGGCGGGCAGGAAGTCAAGATTGCTCTGAGCAATGGCTATAAGCTATTGGATTGTGCCCAAGCTTGCGAAAATCAAGCTGAGATTGGAGCTGCCTTAAAAAATTTATTTGATAATGGAGTAGTCAAGGTTAAATTTCGCAATATATTAGGACAATGAAAGTTTTAAGTCAGTTTATTAAATGACGCAATTCCAGAAAATTTTTGAACACCTGAAAAACTATAAAAAGTTCGTTCCCGCGGGGTACAACACTTTTTTTTCTTAATTTTTCAAGTTTTTTTTAATTTCTGTTTTCTGTCTGGTCTTAAAGGTCGTAAGGACCTTCGAATAGCAAAATATCAGCAGTTACACTTCTCTGAATGGCCATTGGGCGCAGAAAATAAAGGCAAGAATTTGAATAATCATTTTGACGTAATAGAAATCAATGTCACAAAATTTAAAACACCCCTTTAAAACAAATTGAAATCGTTCTAACACTACTAGCTAAATCTACAAAAATCGGGATGAAAAGTGTCGAACCCTACGCGGGAATAAACTTGAGCGGATGTCTTAAAAAAAACAGGTTCGACTGCATCTCATTTGAGTCAAAATAAGACACTTGAGATAACTGTAGAACTTCTAGTATAACATATTTGAAATCCTTCAGTTATATTACAGTTTTCGAACATTCCTATTAACGATCTAATTAGAGCGTCAACTGTAAGTCAAATCGAGACTTGATCATATTTCAAAAACTGTAATTTTGTTCCTCTATTCGTAACAAAAGTCTGTGAAAATTTAGAGAGAAGAAGTGTTTATCACCAGCAAAGTATGGAACACCTTCCACTCTTATAACTTGGCTATGCAGTCTGTGGAGATGACTTTGGCCGAATTGCAGATTGACTATCTGGATTTGTGCCTGAGTTCGTTATCTCGACTATATAAATACTTTATTTTTTCAATTTAGTCCACTGGCCAATGGGCTACAAAGAAGGAGGTGCTTGTTTCCTTGGCAAGGTGATAAAATGCAGTTTTCGGATGTCGACTACCTGGACACCTGGAAAGCCATGGAGCAGAAAGTGAAGGAGGCAAAGTCCGCTCTATTGGACTCTCGAACTTCAGCATCAAACAAATCCAGCGAGTAATGGATAACTGCGAAATTAAACCAGCCGTTTTGCAGGTTAATTAAAAAAACATTGAAGAAATATTGAATTTCTTCCAAAGCTATAAATGAAGTGCTCCTTTAAAGTTTTTTGTTTTACTAGCAAATTACCAAATTTTGCCCTAAAAATAAGATTGCCATTCTGAGTTTTTATCATAATGTTACTTTTATTCTTTGCACAAGTATGTCACCCTGGATCTTGAATACTTAAAAAGTCTTGCCAAACTTGGAGTACAGTGGACTCCCGATTTAGTTTACACCCTGCGGACCGACCAAAATGTACACCAAATCGAGATTTCACTGTACTTGAACCTGAGAAACACATACGCCCCCCCCCTTCCGCCTGCTCAAATCAGCTTGGGAAACCGAGGCAATTTTTTCGACAATTCAAAAGAATAATTAAAAATTGCTTTGGGATCCCAAGCTGATTTACTGTGTGGAGTAGGAGCTCGGTTCAGTTTAGCCCTTAACTTTGCTAAAGAGTTCAAAAATATAAAGATTAAGATTTAAACAAAGGTTAAAAGGCTAAATTAGTCAACAGAGTTTGATTAGTCATTAAAAAGTGAAGATACATAAAAGTTTTTTTTATTTCAATGAAAATTTTAAAAAATTGGTGGTATTAAGAATTTTGAGGGCGCACTTAAAATAGGACAACTTGGGACAAATAGGGAGTGAGGAACTTAGTTGCACGCCTACTGAGTGAAATACGATAATTTTCGATATTTAGGTAGAATGCCATCCGTATTTCCAGCAAAATGTATTAATTGAGTTCTGCAACAAAAACTCAATTGCTGTGACGGCTTACAGGTAATAGGTAGCACTCCTTTTTTGGTAAACTCCATCCGTATATTTCAGTCCACTTGGCAACCCTGCCATGCCTTCCACAAACCTGGTGATCCAAATGTGCTGAAGGACCCAGTCATCGCTACTATTGCGAAAAGCCACGGAAAGGTCAGAACTCTCATCCTATAATTCGCATTTACAGCATTGCTTCAATCAAACAGCCCACTACTTCGATCTTAAAATAGAGGTTACACAAACGATTTTGAATTTTGAAAAGCCACGACTAGGTTAAATTCGAAAAAGCATCATTGTGAAATGACAAGCTATCGTTAAAAAGTTACTTTTTATTCGGCGTAGTCTTGATTTGCTGCTTTGATATATATTGTTGGAATATATTTTTTACGATTCGGTTGTTTTTCCTTTGAATATAAGGAACCATACTTTCAATTAGTAATTGATTAATTCACGACAAATGCAGTCCAGAATCTCTCCGGTCAATGAAAAAAGCCGAAATCCAACCGGATAATGATTTAATACCTATAATAACTATACGTTGATGACTGTAGAATTTCTCGAATATTATACAGGAAATTTTACAGTCATAAAATCTGCCTACCTATCCGAATCCAGTTTTTTGACATACCGTAATCCCAATCTGCTAAATTTTCACAAATCCTGACCGGAATTTCTTCAACGCATCGACCTTAGTAGCTCAACAGCATACTGCGGAAATCTGCTTCCTGCAGAAAGCTTGCTTTTAAAAAAATGAAAATTTTACGTTTAAACTTTTTTTTAATTAAATTTTCATTTCCTGGTTGGAGTGCATCGAATTGGACATCGTAGGATGTTTTTTTTAATTCTAGCTCTAACTAGATATTAGTTTTTCTCTCTTTGACAGCTCAATTGAAGCATAGAATCATGGCTACATCTTGGTATATGAAACGCGCGACTTGCAGAAAAAAGTCAGAAAATATCAATTGAACCAGTAAAAGAAAAACCACTAAAAGGATCGATTTTCGGAAATTTAACCTATTTTAGACTGGATACAAGCTCTTTTTGTGAAATCATACTGTGATGATTGTGTTGGATAGCAAGAGCCTAAGAGCCATTTTTACACCAAACTTGTAAATTAAAGGAGATAAAAAGGTTGTGTATCTACTAAGAATCGAACTTGAGAGTTCAAAATATTCGCATCTCGATGTGCACCCCCCCTCCCCCTTTTCAAAGTCGAATTGCCCGCTATTTCCAACCTTTTTCAAAATGTTGCTTCTAAAATATTTAAATTTAGACGAACGCTGAAGTAGTGCTCAAGTTTTAATCCAAAGAGGAATATGTGTGATTGTTAAATCTGGTAAGTGGTTTTGTTAAGTTGCAATTTGTGATAGCATCAATTTAAAAAATCTAAAAAATTTTACAGTCTCTGAGTCGCGGATCAAGGAGAACAACAATATTTGGGATTTCACTTTGACTGAAGAAGAAATGACTAAAATGAAGAGTCTAGACCGAAATATGCGCTTTCTTGATCTGAAGCAAACAGAAGCGAAAGGCCATCCACATTTTCCGTGGTAAAAAAGCATGAACGACAAAAAAACCATCGTAGTCAGCATGAAATCCTGAGTCCTTAGAGGCAAATATTAATAATACTTGATCAATTGAGATTTTTTAAGATTTGTTTGATAAATGGGTCCGCCTGTTTCCCCTCAAAGGACGTTTCCCCTCAAGGCCGTTTCCCCTCAAAGGACGTTTCCCCTCAAGGCCGTTTCCCTCAAAGGTCGTTTCCCCTCAAAGGACGTTTCCCTCAAGGACGTTTCCCCTCAAAGTTCCCCTCAAAGGCCGTTTCCCCTCAAAGAACTTTTCCCTCGAAGCCCCCTCAAATTTCGAACATTACAACTCAAATTATTGTTTTAAGACAAGCAAGTCAAGGTAAACGATTTATTAGTAGATACACAACGGCAAACAAAATAAAGAAAAAGAATTCTTCTGAGCATCAGGAAACGGGAAGTTGAAGTTCATGGCGGCAACGGCCGGTTCATTCACTCGCTTCTTTTGCCTTGGACCAGCTTCCTTGATGCGCTTTTGTCGAGTCTCGCCTGCAGTGCCTCTGGTACGCCCGACAGCATGGAATTGAATATTTGCGATGGTTTCTATAAACAAAGTATTATTAAAGTGAACATGGAAATTAAAAAGAAATCGAACCTCCATTGACGTCCCAGCCTTTTCCTTGATTGCATTCTTGAGTTGACGAAGTGGAACGACGATTGCGGATTTACATGGTTGTGATTCTGCATTGTGTAGCCTTCGACCAGCATTCCAGTGGCTGTAATTGTGTGGAGCCTAGACTTGTAGCCGGTTTCATCAACTTTGCGCATTCCCAATAGGACTTTGTTTTGTAGTTCTTGCACTACCAGAATTCATTGCCACCGAAAGATAGAATCTCCTTGCCCTTCTTTGACTTGCCGTAGATCTGAAAAAAAAATGAATAATAAACTTAAAAGCTTAAATAAAATTACCGGAATTTCTGGCGCTTCTTCTTCACTTCCAGAGTAGCTGGTGTCAGAGTCGCTGCTGCCCGAGTAAAATCCACCAATATCCTCTGAAACCTTTCTGATGATGTTCATGGCTGTCGATTGCTAGCGCACCTGAACAAAAAATATTAATGAAAACGAGAGTGCAAAAGCAGAGCGCAAAAAAAAGAGCGAAAAAAATGACGCGCCACTTGCGCGACTCCAGATGGTAACTTGCAGAAAATTGCAAAAAATGGGGAACTTTGAGGGAACGTCCTTTGAGGGGAAACGTCCTTTGAGGGGAACGTCCTTTGAGGGGAAACGGCCTTGAGGGGAAACGTCCTTTGAGGGGAACGTCCTTGAGGGGAAACGTCCTTTGAGGGTAAACGGCGAGTCCCTGATAAATTGCTTGCATTTTTGTATATGGAATTTCGGTAAATTTGAGTGCTACACACATCATGCGATTTTTCGACCCCTTTTGGTCACATGTTAAGCTCTCACCAAATAATTTTTTTTTAACGGAGAGCCGTTTACTGAGGTCTGTTCATTTTTGGAGGTTCGATTGTAGTCAGAAAGCTATTAGCGGTATATTACAGTAGCGCCTAGATTTCTTTGTTCTTAGCAACTTTTAAACCCTTAAATTGCTTAAATATCCAATTAGCCAACGGCTAAATCGAAAAAAATTCATGGCTTTCTAGACTTTCTAAACTTAAGTTGGAAACAATTAGAAAACAATAACAGATACAATTCTTGTCTCATGTTATAATATTTGTTGTTATATCAGGGTTCGACAAATGTGCCCTAAAGGCACATTTCAGGGCACATCGTATTTTTGAAAAAAAATGTGCCCTACAAAGGCACAATGTGCCTTTGTAGGGCACTTTTTTTGGCGCAAAATTTATGTGCCCTTTTTAGGGCACAATGTGCCTTTTGTAGGGCACATTTTTTGGCGCAAAATTTATGTGCCTTTCAGGGCACATTATCCAAAAAATGTGCCCTTTCAAGACAAAATGTGCCCTTTTTTATTATTTAAGTTTTTGTCAATTTTTTCATGTTTTTTCCAATTTTTTCTAATTCATTGTGTTTCTGATCATTAGTGTTTTTTTACAGTTTTATCTATATTTCGGCCTATACATGGTTGAAATAGTTGACAGTAAGAATACTTTAATAATCATTGTAAATATCAGTGTTTTGCATGCAAATTGAGCATTCTCATTTCAAGGTCATTATTTCGTTGCTTTAAAGCGGCTCTTTTCTTAGCAGCATGCCGCATGCGGTTGCGAATACACATCCATAAAGCAATCAATAAGACCATAATAAAACCATTCCACCTAAGCCATAAGTCAGCCAACCAACAAGTGTTGCGTTGAGTTCAGCCATTGCCTGCAGCTGTGGAAAACCACTCCACACCGCCCAACTAGCAATACCAGTTCCAACGGAGGATACTCCACCAGATTTAAAAGCCTTGACAGTTCCTTTGTTTTTGTTGTCGGGCTTGCTTCCACCTTCACTGGCAGTATCACCAGATACTGATCGCCATCATTCGAGTTCCCATCGCTAGAGGAGCTGTGCCCATTGTTGACACGGCCACCACCTCTACCTGATCTACGTTTCGCTCGAGCATGAACATCATTTTCTGTAACAACATTACTGAATTTACTCGTTTTTCAAAGGTCAAATAAGAAAAATGCCGTTTTATGAATAAAGCAAGCTGTTTTTTTGCTGAAAAGTGCCATCTTTTTTAGTTTCAGAAAGAGAAGTTAAGTAGTTCCATAGTGACTTAACACTCGGCGGGCGGATTGTAACCACAACTAGAATAGACTCAGAATTTAACGCTAAATCCCTAGCGATAAAGACAAAGTTTTTTTTCAAATTTTGACATTTTACAAAAATCCTCTAAAATTTCGTGGAAGCGCAATATGCAAAAAAGTTACTTGAATACGCACCTTGAAAAATCGTCATGCTAGAAAATAGTAAAAGATTATAAAGTTTCTATAAAATATCAGAAATTCAGAAAAGAAATTTCAGAAATCAGAAAGTTCGTTATTGTCGGTCAAAAGATGGCTTTTTCAGTTTTAACTATCTATTAATAGTTAAAATTTAAATCATTCAAAAAACTCCCGTCGCAAATTTTGTGAAATTACATTAAGATCTATTTGGGAAATGCTTCTGAATTATTTTGCTTACCTTGAGCTGAAGAAGAAACTTGATTTTTCACACCATTGTTCTCAGTGAGCCCATAAAGGGCGACACAGATGAAGAAGGCGAAGCAGATGATAATGATGGCAGTGAGAATAAAACAGGTCTTGTACTTGGAGTCTTTGGGGATTTCAGTGTTGACCGAAGATTTTGCTGGCTTGCCTTGGATTGAGAATCATTCTCTTGGTAGAAATATAGCCGTTCACCTCCTGATTCTTTGTGATGCGTCTTTGATGCTTCACATTCTTGCTAATATTTTTAAGAAACCATCGTCGAAGCGATTGAAATAACCCGGTCAAGATGAGCACAGCAATGACAATTGACGGCGAAATTCCGGGCTCACATTTTGCACCAAATACAGAAAATGGAGCATTTGAATCCAACTTGAAGAGATCAATATTAGTCTCAACTTTGCCTACAGCACCTCCAGCTCCGATTTCACAACAAGTACTTCCCAAAAAATCCCCGAAATAATGACCTTGAAATGAGAATGCTCAATCTGCATGCAAAACACTGATATTTACCATGATTATTAAAGTATTCTTACTGTCAACTATTTCAACCATGTATAGGCCGAAATATAGATAAAACTGTTAAAAAAAACACTAATGATCAGAAAACACAATAAATTAGAAAAAATTAGAAAAACATGAAAAAATTGAAAAAAACTTAAAAAATAAAAAGGGCACATTTTGTCTTGAAAGGGCACATTTTTTGGATAATGTGCCTAAAAAGGGCACATAAATTTTGGGCCAAAAAATGTGCCCTACAAAAGGCACATTGTGCCCTAAAAAGGGCACATAAATTTTGCGCCAAAAAAATGTGCCCTACAAAGGGCACATTGTGCCCTTTGTAGGGCACATTTTTTTGTCAACTGTGAAAATCAAAAAAAAAGGGCACATTGTTACCAAAAGGGCACATTTGTCGAACCCTGGTTATAATATAATAAGCGTTTGGCGGCTTCTATCTGACAATCTGGTCGCAATTTCTGCACGTTTTCTTTTTCAGGCAACTGTAACCTCCTAAAGTTTAGCTTTGAGAACTACTCATAAGCTGTTGTTCTTGACAGAGTTCCGGCTTTTTTTGCTTGATGGGTGCTGTCCACAGTGTCTTTTTCGACGCTACTGTCATATAACCCCCCCCCCCCCAAAAAAGCTACTGTGATATTATATTATTTGGTTAGAAAAGGTATTTCTACGACAAAAAGTCTCTTTACTAAAGAAAAAAGGGCTAGGAGACATTTGGCAAAAACGACATTTGGCAAAAACGACATTTGCCCAAACGACGTTTGGCAAAATGACATTTGCCAAAACGACATTTGCCCAAACATACAGTAGCGGAAAAAGTGATGACTCAAGCATAAGTTTGCGTATTTTGCTTCATATCTCCGACTACATGCATTCTTTAATTTAATATATATAAGCAAGAATGATCGCCGGAATCTCAGCTACATTTTGACTACAAATACATATATGTATGATAAGGAATCAGAAACTTTTTAATTGTTTTTCAAATGCACTCAAATTTTGAGCGGAAAAAAGTGATGACTCAAATCCTTTTCTATTGATGCTTGATCGTCATTTTATGTCTATGGCCAATTTTAAATGTTTATTCGTAAGCCCTGTTTTTCAGCTACAATTTGGAATGTCAAACTTAATTTTTATAATTATTCTAGGAAAAATTATGACCATCAAGATAAAAGCGTCGATTTCTAGTCAAAATAAAGGAAAATCCAACGAAAATGACTGTTTAGACACATAAATAATAGCTTTTCTCAAAAAAATGTTGATGAAAAGATAACATTCAATGCATCATTCGAAAGATCTTTGATTTCTCTACACAATGACATGTTGACTGCTTTTTTAGAAAAATACAAGGCTGAGAAACGGACGGTTGAATTTCGACAAGACAAAAAGGCTAAAAATAAGGCAAAAACAGTGGTTTTTTGTCTTGTCTAATTCGGCAGGGCCAGCTCAGGACTTAACTTGTAGGAAAATATAATGCCAGGAAAAGCCCCTTCTAGGAAACACGCATGTAGAAAAAGTCCAGGCTAGGACAATTGACAACTGGACAATGTACTCTAGGACAACGGCCTTTTCGGAAAAAGCGCCTTTAAGGAAAAGAGACACTAGGACAATATACTCTAGGACAGTGGCCTTTTTGGAAAAGCGCTTTTAGGAAAAGAGACACTAGGACAATGGACTCTAGGACAATGACGTTTTTGGAAAGCGTCTTTTAGGAAAATGGACACTAGGACAATTTACTCTAGGACAATGATGTCTTTGGAAAACCGCCTTTCAGGAAAAGGGACACTAGGACAATGGACAATAGGACAATCGTCTTTCAGGAAAAGCCCCTTTTTGGACAATTTTTAACTGTCTAAAACGTTATAACATCACTTTATGGGTCTGAAAACAGTATGTCCTATAGTCTCTTGTCCTGTTGTCCATTGTCCTTCTGTAAATTGTCCTAAATGCAATTTTCCTAGTGTCCATTGTCCTAGTGTCTATTTTCCAAAGAGGCGATTGTCCTAAAAAGCGATTGTCCTAGAGTACATTGTCCTAGTGTCCCTTTTCCTGATAGGCGCTTTTCCAAAAAAGCCACTGTCCTAGAGTCGATTGTCCTAGGGTCTACTGTTCCAACATATCATTGTCCAAGTGTGAATTGTCCTAGCCTGGCCTTTTCCTATATGCATGTTTTCCTAGAAGGGGCTTTTCCTGGAAATATTACTTTCCTACAAGTTAATGTCCTGAGCTGGCCCTGCCCTAAATTCAACCGTCTGTTTCTCAGCCTTGTATTTTTCTAAAAAGCAGTCAACATGTCATTGTGTAGAGAAATCAAAGATCTTTCGAATGGTGCATTGAATGTTATCTTTTCATCAACATTTTTTTGAGAAAAGCTATTATTTATGTGTCTAAACAGTCATTTTCGTTGGATTTTCCTTTATTTTGACTAGAAATCGACGCTTTTATCTTGATGGTCATAATTTTTCTAGAATAATTATAAAATTAAGTTTGACATTCCAAATTGTAGCTGAAAAACAGGGCTTACGAATAAACATTTAAAATTGGCCATAGACATAAAATGACGATGAAGCATCAATAGAAAAGGATTTGAGTCATCACTTTTTTCCGCCTCAAATTTGAGTGCATTTTGAAAAACAATTAAAAAGTTTCTGATTCCTTATCATACATATACGTATTTGTACTCAAAATGTAGCTGAGATTCCGGCGATCATTCTTGCTTATATATATTAAATCAAAGAATACATGTAGTCGGGAGATATGAAGCAAAATACGCAAAACTTATGCTTGAGTCATCACTTTTTTCCGCTACTGTATGTTTGGGCAAATGTCGTTTTGGCAAATGTCATTTTGCCAAACGTCGTTTGGCAAATGTCGTTTTTGCCAAATGTCGTTTTTGCCAAATGTCTCGCTACTGTACTAAATATTTGGAAACAATTAATGACGGAATCATCTGTCCGTCTGATTCCACTGGTACCATATTCACCGTTTTGCCAAATGTCGTTTGGGCAAATGTCGTTTTGCCAAACGTCGTTTGGGCAATGTCGTTTTGCCAAATGTCGTTTGGCAAAAGATACGTTTGCCAAATGTCGTTTTTGCCAAATGTCTCCTAGCCGAAAAAAGGTTCGCCCCAAAACAATTGTTTCGCGTTTTGAAAAGCCATGGCTACTGATTACTGAACGCTCAAATATTTAGTCGTTGCGAAAGTGTCTCATCTTGCTGGTTGTTCTTTACCTTTGTCCTCTTGCATCTATTCTTGCTCGGTCAATATGATCTTACAAATGGGATTTTTCTTTGCGGGAATGTTGGTTGGATATTTCTTCTATCCTAAGGTAATGTTGTTGTTGCTGTATTTTCTTATGTTTTTCTTAAGTTTATCGACGACTTCTGTCTTGAAGACTTGGCCGAATCTTCTTCGACAAATGCGAGGTTGATCCAGCCGTCTAACGAATTGGGAGCTTTGGTTGACTCGATTTCTAATGCCAATTTTATGAGTTGCCTGTGGAGTCAGAAGCTGTTGCCAAGTCAAAGAGCCTTTCTCAATGGATTTGTGTTCCAAGTCTTCTTGTGCGGTATCGTCCAAAGAGAAGACAGGGATCAAACGCACAGAACAAGGGATCAAATGAGAAGGCTTTCTTGCAGAGCGAGGGCGCGAAGAATTTGAACCTGGTATTTCATACTTTTGATTGATTTGCGCGACCTTCGATCTTTAGAATGATCTTGTTGCTAGCACTCCGAGGGTCACTCTCCCGTCGTTGTGGATACTCAAATGGTCACTCAGTCCCACACTTCGATCCCTGAAATGTAAGTAACACCTTCACCGACTTCACCCTGTCATTCCAAATTATAATTTATCTGCTGCTAGGTCGACAAGCACTCCTCCTGTTGAAACTCCAAACAAGAAGGACAATGTCGAAAAATAACAGAGAGCAGCAATAAGCAGAGAAAGGTCTCGGATGTGAATGGTTGGTGCAAGTTTACCCTGATTAGCTATAAATGTGCAAATATTTTTTTAGAAAGAAGACTTCGGACAAGGTAGGAAAAAAGAAGGGTTCCGGTGAGAAAGTGAAGAAAAACAAAAAGTCGGACAAGCAGGAGAAGAAGAAAATATTGGAGAAACAAGCTAAGCTTGAAAAACCTAGTTCTGGTTCAAAAGAAAGTGGCGCAGGTTTGAAAGTCAACGGAAAACTTGGTTCCGAATCAAGAAAGATCGTTCTGGTGTCAAGCCGGATGACATTGCTTCTGCTACTACTCCTTCTCACCCAAAGTTTGTTCAAAATTAATGAATTACTACCTGTGCTCACTGTAGCTTTTTGCATTTAGTCAGTCTTCGGATGGAACTAAAGATGCGAAGACTAAGGGTTCTGGCGAAAAGAAGCTTAAGAAGAAGAAGACTAAGCTTTCCAAGGGCAAGAAAAGACGCGAACCAAGGATGCTAAAAAGAGCAAGACTAAGGATGGCAAGAAAAAGAAGGCCAAAAAGACTAAGAAGAACAAGTCTGGCAGCGACGATGCAAACCAGGGGAAGCGATTCGCCCCCGCTAATCAGTAGCCTCTATAGTGATGATCTTCTCACATGAAATATGCTCTGTTTGTAATTATATACAATAAAATTATGTGGGTAAATGTTTGAGAGGTGGGCTGGCATCTAGTGCTCCAATGTTTATTCTCGATAGTGCGTGCACCTGGCTATTTAAGCTCATAAAATTGTAACCCACGAACACATACTCATTATTCTAACTTTATTTGTTCACTTCAGTCTGCCAAAATTCATACTTATCGCCTGCATCAAGTTGAAAGATGTCTGAAGCATCAGCGCGCACTTTAAAAATTAAGAAGCCAGGGATGAGCAAACAAAGCAGTGCAAGAAGGTTGTTAATAAGGGGAATGAAACAGCAAGAGTTCGTGTGACGGACGACGAAAGCTTCTACAGTTTCGACATCGATCATTTACGGCGATTTGACAAGAGCTCTACATCTGATGACTACTTTTCGCCGTATACGAACAATTCCTTCGAACGTCATGTCTTAGGTGGAAGAATGGTACAATATTTTAGCAACTCTGTCTACATTGTTTTTTTTTACTAGTTTTGTGCAATTTAGATTGAACCTGCACCAACAGAGATGATCAAAGTGGAAGAAATCGTAGAGCCTGTTCAGTAGTTAATGCCCGTGAGACCTCGATTGCAGCGCTTGTGCTAAAAGACGTTAAGAAGTACTGCTGTGGATGTTGCTCTAATTCGAAATCTTTCCTGGATACAAAGCAGCCAATCGTCGTAACTATAGATGAGCCGAAATTCTCCTCTTTGGTCTATTCCAAAAAACCGCCTTCTTCCGGAGATTTTGAGCCAACTACTGCCAACCTGACTTACGCAAAGAACGCTGGTGATTGCGACATTGTGAGCATGTCTGCGAAGTTCTTTTTATTCTACACCGAGAATTACAGGAAACACTGACTCCAATAAGAGAGCCTTTATCGGACGATAGCGAATTCATGCCTCAGCCGTCGAATGACAGTGGAATCACTAACTGCAATGTAGGGTTTTTGCTTTCCAGTTTCTATCTTATTACTTTTCAATGTGTGTAGCTTTATTTAAGGCCGCTTCTCTTACTGGTGAACCATCTGTTACAGGGAGCAATAAAGAATCATCGACCTACAATTATCTTACCTCGTTTCTTCAGGTTTGTTACGCTTAAAACTGTTCGGCTAAACAGAACCTTTGGGCCCCACTCGCCAGAACCCTAGGGCCCCAGTCATTTTAAGTCTAATTTATGCAAAAAATAAATAAGGCGCAAATTCAAATTGAATATATTTTTGCATAGGTTAGACTTAAGATGACTGGGCCCCAAAGGTTCTGTTGCTCCAATTGTTCTACTATCAGTCTGTTTTTTAGTTCGTAAAGGATACTGCTGCTGCTGTTGCTCCAATCTAAGCATGGAAGAAAAATAGTAGAAAGTTGGTGAAGAGAGAAATAAACAGTTGACAATTATCGGGATAGAGCGTTTTCTTGGGCATGTAAATGTGTGTTAGTCTATGTGATGCCGTATAAAGCTACGTTATTCAGTGTGTCAGTGAGTTAAGATTCAAAAAAGGGATGTTGTGTGCAGGGGTTTAGTAAGTTTATTAAGCGACGTTGACAATAAAGTTAAATCCCTCACCCACACTCTCTATTGTGAACACTCAAAATACCTCACCCACACTCAGACCCACACCCGCACTCGTGTTCACAATTTATTTAATTTGTCAACACCTTTTTTTGCTTCAAAGTTGTAATAACACTGGACAAAATGACCCTTTAACTGTGTCTTTTTTTTTCCGGTAAGTGACATATTTTCGTCGGACCGAAATTTCGTAGCGGCCATAATTTCGTCGCATATAATATTCGCATCATGGCTTGAGTATAGAATGCCCCCCCCACAAGGAGTGATCAGATCGAGGAGATAACATCATATTCGTGTTTCTCGACCCCGATTTCATGAGAAAGCCGGCTGTTTTTTTTAATTCTAAGAAAAAAAATTCGATCCACTGAGGGAGGTATCATGGTTTTTTAGTCAAAATTTGAAAAATTCGGATTGACGCCTTTTGAATTGTAAAGGGATTAAGGCTGTATAGGGAGGGAAGGGAATGAAAAGGGGGCCACTAATCACACAGGGCCCACTAACAAGAAGATGTTGAACATAGTTTTTAATACTGGGGCCTACCGCATAAATAAACTCTGGTATGCATGCTTTTTCATGCATCCAGAGTCACTTTCGACTGATTTGTGTCTAAGGTATGTGGGTGTGCGCATCTCAACTCCAAGCCCCAAGCCCCGAAGAGGGCGCAGGGGCTTGAGAGTTAGAGATGCGCGCACGCACTTACCTTAGACATGATTCCGAGAAGTACACTTGATCATATTCCCGAGTAGCTTTTGGGAGGGGGGGTATTACGAGTAGCGTCACGGCACCTCTATACAACGGCACCCTAGAACCTTCACTACTAGGAAAAGACCCTCTTTATAACAGCACCTAGCTGGATGAGACATTTTACGGTGAATCAAGCAAGTCCGATGTCAAAACTATTCTTGAATACACCAAGAAAGATGGGATTTGAACTTAGTTTTGCTAACTGGGGCCTACCGCATAAATAAACTTATTCTAACTTTATTTGTTCACTTCAGTCTGCCCAAAATTCATACTTATCGCCTGCATCAAGTTTTGATGGTTATTTTTTGAGTTTTGGTAAAATCGAGTTTTAATAAAATCAATTGTACCCGAATGCTCAAAAAATATCAAACAAAACCCTATTTTACTATTATCAAACCATCTCCAGCGTGTCCGTATCAGTCCAGAAAATAGGCGTAAAAAAATTTTTTGATCCAAGTTGACGTGCACTTGGTTTGGTTGTACCCAGGTAGTCGTACCAAGGTTAGGGAACTCAGGTAGTGTAGTGATACCCGGGTAGTAATATTTTGGTCTTGTAAAGAACTTTTAAAAGTTAGAATTTTTTCTATGATCCAACCTCAATTCTACTGAATAATCCATGCACCAACAAACCAAGTGGTCGTCCACTTGGAGCAAAATATTTTTTACGTTTTTCATGTTAAAATAGTGCGCAGGTTCGATCCCACGTGGTGGCACGCTATTTTTTTGGCTTGTTTGGCCAGTTCTAGGGGTGATTAGTTTTTTTTGACGCCAGATTCGGAATCAGCGACCATCTTTTGGAGACATCTTTTTAAAACCCGAATGGCTTCTAACACCCCCCCCCCTCCTTCAACACCACCGCGATTCGAAGCTGTAACCTATTAGCGGATCAATTAACCAGACATCATTTACCAGGATATCAATTTAGCGCCGTGAATTATCGTGAATTATCTAGGGGCGTGAATTGTCCTGGGGCGTGAATTGTCCCTGGGCGTGAATTGTCCCGGGCGTGAATTGTCCCGGGCGTGAATTGTCCGTGTACCTGCGTGGCATTAGATGATGGTTTTAGCACCTAAATAGTAGTACTAAGTTCTTCTGGCTGCGCCTCTGCATCTGACCATGTAGGTAGCTGGATCATCAAACCAAGTGGTCGTCCACTTGGGTCAAAAATTTGGCGCTACTCGGTTTTTCAAAAAGAAATTTACGTTTTTGGGTTCCTGAACCTGTTTTCTACATCAATTCAAGCATCCTAAAGATGGTTTGACAGTTGTAAAATAAAGTTTTGCAAGATTCACGAAAACTGTAAAAATACCACGAAAACGCAATTTCAACACTGTCAAACATCTTTAGAATGCTTAAATTAGTGCAGAAAACAAATTTTAGAAACCGAAAACTTAAAAAAAATTTGGATCCAAGTGGACGACCACTTGGTTTGGTTAGTACATACGACATCCAGCAAAACTGCGGTTGGTTCATAGAAAATGTTTGAGTTAACAAATATACTTCTCAACACAAAAATTTGTGAGCTCACGTTTTTTTATTACTTTCTGCTAACTTCACACTTTCAGATTTTAGAGGTGGTTACCTGTTTATGGAGAGGTAGGCGGGAATCCGGAATTTTCGGATTCTAACCGCAGCGAAAATCCGGAATTTTCGGATTTTAACCGCGGCGAAAATCCCGAATTTCATGAATTCAAAATTGGAAGTTTTCATATACATTTTGAAATAAAGACAGGATAGAGCAACAAAGCTGTCTAACAAAGCAATCAAATAAGACAACTATCATTTACGCTAAAGCAGAAATGCAAAATAAATAAGCTAGAGACACATAAAACCGTACACACTCATTTGATCACAACTCATTTGATCCCACTCATTTGATCACAACTCATTTGATCACAACTCATTTGATCACAACTCATTTGATCCCACCTCATTTGATCCCACCTCATTTGATCCCACCTCATTTGATCCCACCTCATTTGATCCCAACTCATTTGATCCAATTCTGGTACTAGGTCAATTTACTCCCGACAAATTCATCCCTAGATGAATTCATCCTTTACTCGGCTTATACGGCTTAATACGGCTTATACCAACAACCTTTTTCCGTGTTTACCTGTTTCGAGTTTTAGCAAAATCGAGTCATCTATCTGCTCGAAGTATCATGGACAAGCCGACTAGTGTCAATGATGTGGACCAAGCTGAAATTGTCGTGCAGTTCGCCGGTTTCTTGAAGAAGAGGTTTTTTATTGTATGGGAATGAAGCCTCATATATTTATTAAATTTAGCGGCTAGGTCAAGCTTCCAGAGTGAGCTGATGTCGTCAAGCTAGGCAAGAACAAGGAATTGGCTCCCATTGATCCCGATTGGTACTATTTGCGCACTGCCAGCATTGCTCGACGTCTTTACATCAGATCGCCAGCCGGTAAGTGTACAATTTTTGTTGGAATTTTTTTCGAACCTCTTAAGATTTGGTTTAATGCTAGATGTTCTCAGGCATTGGAGCTTTCCGTAAGGTGTATGCAGAAAACAAGCGCCGTGGTGTTGCACCCAATCACTTCTCTTTGGCTTCGGGATTCGTCATCAGAAAGGTTCTGCAAATCCTGGAGGGCTTGAAGTGGGCTGAGAAGAGCCCTGATGGTGGTCGCAAGTTGACTAAGCAGGTATCTAAATGAATTTTCACATTCTAAAATTGATTAATATTTCGTTTTCAGGGCCGAAAGGATCTGGATCGCATCGCCTCTCAGTTGCGTCATACTGGTGCTGTTGAGAAAGTCGAATAACTACATCACCATGTTCCTTGTTTTGCTGAATGTGTTGTTGAAATAAATATTTAGATTATTATTTTTTGCTTCTTGAAGAGAGTTGTGAAGAGAGTTGGTGGGTGTCCCATGTGCCAACAAAACTAAGTAACCGTCCACTTGGATCAAAATTATTTTTTACGTTTTTGGGTTCCAAAACCTATTTTCTGCACTAATTTGAGCATTTAAAGGCGGTTTGACAATAACATAATTACGTTTTGCAAGATTTACAAGAACTGTGAAAATGATGTCGAAACGTTTTTTACTAATGTCAAACTATTTTTAAAATGTTCGACTTATAGCGGAAAATAGGTTTTGGAACCCAAAAATCAAAAAAAAAAAAGTTGATCTAAGTAGACGACCACTTGGTCTTGTTGGTACATTGGGCATCCAGCAAAACTGCGGTTGGTTCATAGGAAATGTTTGAATTAGCAAAATGTCTGAATCACCTCTAATTTTCAAAACCAAACTAAACTCCGTGTGTGAGCTTAGGTGTAGTTTCAATGGTTCGGGTAATGAGATGCGGAAGTGAACCAATTTTTTGTTAACTGCACCGAACCTAAGATTAAAAACCAAAGAAGATCGGTTTTCGATCTAAAATTAAGTCACGAATAAGCGGATAGACAGCTTATCTATAATGGTATTTTGAGGCTTCTGATCACAAAGTTGGTTTCACGACCCTCACTAACCCCGAAAATTATAGAATAAACACAAACAATTCACTGATACTAGACAGGTTTTAAACCCTAGTATTGAGTCAGTTCTACTGACTGGAGGTTGAATTCGTCGGATGAATTTACCTGGGGAAAATTGACTCAGTACCGAAATTGGGATCAAATGAGGTGGGATCAAATGAGTTGGGATCAAATGAGGTGGGATCAAATGAGGTGGGATCAAATGAGTTGTGATCAAATGAGTGGATCAAATGAGTGGGATCAAATGAGTTGTGATCAAATGAGTGGGATCAAATGAGTGGGATCAAATGAGTTGTGATCAAATGAGTACGAACCCATAAAACATCAAATATCATTTTTTGAATAAATGATTTCGCGGCGAAAATCCCAAAATTCCGGATTTTCGCCGCGGTTAAAATCCGGAAATTGCGGATTTCCGCCTACCTCCCTGTTTATGGAAGGTCCAATGTGGTTTATAACATTTATTTATTGTTTACGTATTAAATACGCGACTGAAATCCATGAAAATTCAAGTACATAATTTGTAACCAGTAGGTAATTTAAAGAGTCTTCCTTCATCTGAAAAAGAAGAAAGTGGCATTCCATGATGAGTCTATCCACAATAAACAATGTATTCCGTGAGTCGTGAGGTGAAGGAGAGCTGAAATTTGATGGTGATCCACAACCTTGGTCAACTTTCATCTTTGTCTAGTCTTTTCGAAAGCAGTCGTTTGGCAGGAAGGGGAATTTGTCCATGTTGTTGTTTAGTAGTCGGTGATTAGAAGATTCAAATTGCCATGGAATCTTGTAATTTTGCCCAGGGGGGACACGGAAGATGTTGTTGGTGTGAAGAGGGGGTGATCAATAAGTGGTTTGTTGCCATGAGCATTTTTATCTGTGTCCTTGCTTTTGATTGGTGTGATTTGCCCTTGAAAATACGAACAGTCTGTTCATCGGCATTAAGTTTTCGACATTGCTGTCGTTGCTCAAATTGGTGTTTTCGGCTAGCATCATTTAGTGATGATCGAATTTTGGTATTTTTCTCAGTTGTGTAACCCTTTTTAACAAGTGTGATTTGTGGGTTGATGAAGCAGGATAACTTTGAGATGCCGTGATTTTGTAGTGTCAGGTCTGCCGATTCGATACACTGATTGGGGTCGGCATTCAATATCCAAAACTTTAATAATATCCGAGACAGTTTGATGATCTGTTGAGCTTCGATCAGACAAGGAATCAGCCAATACTTCTGGTAGACCAGCAATAATAATAGACCGACTATGCTCAATATTTTCAAGAGAGCTAGATTTGGATGTAGTCCTTTGGGCAGTTGGATCAAAGAAGGTATTTAACTTTTTAGAGTTAAATTCCTTAACGATAGCAAATAAATCATTTACAATAGGCCACGGGGGATTATCCTTCAAGTGGAAAAATGTGTTGTCAATATAGTTTTGGATAGAAATAATAGAATTATCGATTGAATTTTGGCTATTTCTTGTGTGCTAAGAGAAATATTGCTGTTTTTTGTGGGCATTCTGACTGACTCAGAGGGAAAATAGAGGGGAAAAGAATCAATAGGCTTAAAACCGTGAGGAAAATTCTATTCTAATTCTAGACAGAACAAACCGTCATTTCACACAGGCCGGGAACAAACGTCCCTTTTATATAGACTGGGAACAAACGGCGCCGGTAGCAATGACACGTACCGGTGTTAGAAGTACCGCCACCTAGGTAATGTAAATATCATATGCGAAGAAATTATGCCGCGAGGAAATTTCGCCCCTGACGAAATTTCGGTCCGACGAAATTATGCCGCGATGAAATTCGCCGCGACGAAATTTCGGTTCGACGAAGTTATGTCCGTGTCCGCTTTTTTTCAAAGGGTATTCGCTAGTAGCGCCAAAATTTTTTAGAAAGTGTAATACAGTCGAGTCTCTCCCCATATCGAACATTGCCGTTTGTATACATGCAATAATCCGAAATACCGAAAATCCGCTATCGCAAATTTATAACCGAGGTCTAAAATTAGAAAAAATCACTCTTCAGATTGAAATGGGTTGTGGGGACGAAAAATCAACCCATGTTAACTATGCCAAAAAATACTTGGATATCTACAAAAACATATACCTGGGTTGAAGCCGCCAGAAGTCTCTTGGCAGAAGTCACAGCTTATTTGTCTTTATTAATACTTTTGCTAGGACTTCTAGCAGTAGCCAATTGCTGCTTAAGCAGCAAGCGCTTATTGGTTGCCCACCCCTTTCATTTATCAGTATTTGTGTCTTGCATTTCTTCTTCTTCAAACAGAATGTAAAAAATGTTGAGCAAATCAGGATCGTTAGCCAGAGTGAGAGGAAAAATTGCACAAACCATATGCAATCATAACACAGGAATATATCCGATAAAAGTATAAGCATTGTAGAGAAACAAAATAAATACGGTCATGACTACTTAAAAGTAGCCATGACCGTATTTGTGTTTAACAGCTGCTGTTTCTACTGAAAATTTTGTTGCGTAGATTTCCGTCCCAGATAGATCAGGCTGTCTTTTATTTGGCCTAGGGTTGGGTGAGGAATAATTGTCTCGAAAATTACCGTGTTTACTCCAATAGATGCCCATGGGCGCTTTTTCTCATGCGCAAACACCTTTCAGTAAACGGGGACATTTTATTTCAGCGCCTTTTTAAATACAAGTTCAACAATTTTTTTTTGACAATTTTGCGTTTCAATCATCTTAACTTCCGTGTTGTTGACTACTCCAATTTAATGTATTGTGCAAAATGGAAGTACTTTTTCAATCTTTACCTTAAGTTTTTTTTAGTTAGTAAAGCCATTGTCCTTGAATTATGCTCTTTCCATTTTCAAAATTGTTGATTTGCTCTTTGTTCCACTCGGCCGACCAGAAAATCCTCTTTACGCTCTTTTCTACTTTTAAATCAAGTATCTAAATTCACACAACTTTACAACTTGCTGCATTTTCATTCTTTCATGTTTGAATTGCACTAAATGCCAATATTTCGGAATACATTTGAACCTCGATATAACGAACACCCTGGGGCACGGAATTTTTTTCGTTGTATCGAGGGTTTTGCTGTATTGAGGTATTTCAACCAAAACTAAATAAAGAGTTAATTATATCGAGGTTTTACTACATTCGCCTAATAATGCCGAATTGACCTATTTTTGCTCAAATTCATTTTTGAAAAATCTAAATACTTTCTTTGAACTGAAATGATCATTTTCAGAGATAAAATGGTTAGTTTTATTATCAAAAATGTAGTCAAAAAAGGTTATGATGATAAAATCTCGAGATTTTTACAATTTTTGGAAAATGGGTTTTGTCATTTGTTAACTGTTTTTGGAGTTTTGACCCACTTTTCGTGTATAATATGAACCAGTCACTACTCAAAATGTAGCCTATTGTTTCAGTTATCTTGAGAAAACGAAAGAACACGATTTGAATCTTTTATGCTTCCTTAATTTTTTCTACAATGGAGACATTGTTTAAAGGCTATTTCTAAAAAAAATTAAAAAAAATTATTATGATAAATGAGTTTTGCAGCTCTAAGTCTGCTTCACCACATGGCTTTCAAATATTAGGGCATTGATCAACAAAAATAAAAATTTCAATCAAAATGCGTGTAAACTTGTCAAAATTTACCGATTTTTTCAATCATATTTTTCACCTTGATGAAATGAAAATTAGGGCTTACAAACTTGCTTAAATTTTGTATTATGGAGGCAGTGTGCTAAAGATACTGTGTAATTTTGAATACAGTCGACTCTCGATAAATCGCCACCCCCAAAAGTTCGTTCCCACCTTGTGTCCGACACTTTTTTTACCTCGATTTTTGAAATATTTTGCCAAACCTGATTCGTCAGTCTAATCCGAAATATCGCAAAGATACTGATTTACCGGTCGTTTTTCGGAATGATAACACTTTTGCCGTAAAGACCCGCGCTCTCGATAAACCGCCACCCTTTTCTGAAAATAGGGTGGCGGTTTATCGAGAGGCGCGGGTCTTTACGGCAAAAGTGTTACCATTCCGAAAACGACCGGTAAAATCAGAATCCTTGCGATATTTTGCATAAGACTGACGAATCAGGTTTGGCAAAATATTTCAAAAATCGAGGTAAAAAAAGTGTCGGACCCAAGGTGGGAACGAACTTTTAGGGTGGCGGTTTATCGAGAGTCGACTGTAATTTCATGTGAAAGAAAAAATCGATTTTTCGTCCAAACTGACTTGTTCATGCGTAGTTTTGTGAAAAATTAAATATATTTCGAAGGTTCGTAAAGGCAATTTGAAAGTCAAAACGCAAAGCTGCAAATCGAAAAAATCAGCTCATAAAAAACCTAAGCGCCTTGGGGCGACAATTAGAGTAAATACGGGAACAGGGCTTACCAACAAACAATAATAATCTGTGAAAACTAAGAACCGTATATTCTTTATTAAAAGACCATGCGTTTATTTTTTTATTTTTTTTTCAAAGGTCGTTTATTTTTCAACCTCTCGAAAATCTGAAAAATGAGAGATTGATGTCGAAATTTTGGGTGAAAATCTGAAATCTAAAAAGTGAAATCACTAGATTTCGTGGGAGTTTGCAAAATGCTGAAAACAGATTTTCAAAATATTTACTCTAGGCCGAGATATAGGTCCTGAAAGGGTCGTTTATTAGAGAGTGGTCTTTTATTAAAGAATATACGGTAATTACTAGGTTAACTGGCGCCCTACAGGCGCCTTTTCACAAATGTTCCTTCTTACTTCTTATGTCTGTTGTCATGACGCTCACGAAAACGAACTTTCCTACAGACACATTCGAGATAGTACCTCCCAGATAATTCGGTTGATATCCTCTCTACGTAGTCGAGGTTCTCTTCAAAGGCTGAGATGCTCTCGAGAGGGGTTGATGCCCTTTAGTGGTTGAGTTACAATCGTGGTATCCTTGAGGTAGTTGCCCATGAGGTCACCTACCAACCCTCACGGCATCCCTACCCATCCCTGACACCAACACTCACACTCTTGGCGCCCCTACCTACTCTATTGGCACACCTACCCACTCTCACAGCACCCCTGCCTACTCTACTGACACCAACCCTCACACTTTCGGCACCCCTACCTAGTTGAACCCCTCTCAAGACAAAACAGATTTTAATTTAATCCGGACTTTCCTGATCTTGATCGTATGGCTTAGGTATATACCCTATTAGAATCGACTTTTTCAGTCGCTATTTTTTTATTGCGAAAGCTGAGTTCTTTATCAACGCGGTGTCATTAGCGACAAAAATGTATTTGCCGTCTATGACCCATTTTTGGCCTCCGAAGTCAAAAAGGCGTGACCCCGCCGCCACCTAAATACCACGGCCTTCATAAAAATAGGTATATCCCCTATTAGAATTGACTTTTTTTAGCCGCTCTTTTTTAACGATACCTGACATTTTGAAGAACACGATAGTATTGGCGAAAAAAAAATATTTCCGCCTCTATAACTTATTTTTTGGCCTCTGAAGTCAAAAAAGCGTGACCCCAATACCACGGCCTTCATAAAATAAGTATATCCCCTATTAGAATTGACTTTTTTTAGCCGCTCTTCTTTTTTAATGATAGCTGACATTCTGGGGAACACGATGGTGTTAGCGACAAAAACTTTTCTTCTTCTGCGACTCATTTCGGCCTCCGAAGTCAAAAAAGCGTGAACCCCCCCCCCCCCCCGTCCGAAATACTATATAGAGATTTATGCTCAGAGCAGCGAAGTCAAGGATGAGGCTTTGTTTAGCCAGCTGTGTCTCCTATTGCCACATATCGCCAACCTTAGAGGAGAGTGAGCTTTCATTTCTTCATTTGTTAAATGTACATTTTATTTTAAGGTTTCGTTATATCGTCACTTTTCTCTGCAAACTTGTGAAAAATGTTCGCTATATTCGCTATAGAAAAAATGTTGAGAGTTCGTTTTAGCGAGGTTCGACTGTAGTCTAAAAATCGATGAAATATATAGGCGGAATGGCACTGTCTCGCTTATCTCCTCCCGTTAATCCAAGCATCAATTTTTTGTCTTATTGCCCCTGTTAATTATCACATTTTTGGGCTAAAGCAGGGGTTGTCAGCGTATTTTAGCACCGAATTAACCATGAGTCTACGATATATTTTAGTCTACCATGACTTGCGCTGGCCGAACCTTGCCTAATCTTTAGTCTAAAGAATTTAAAATTAGCAGAAGTATTTAAACATGAATAGTTGCGCAAAGCCGGCGTAAAGCTCTAAAGATTTTTTTAAAACTTACATTTCATTAAAAATTTCATAAAAAAAACTCTGGCTAAATTAAACCTGACCCCCCCCCCATCAACTTGAACCTGAGACGGCGATGGTCCTTTAAAAGAACATGTCCGTGGGCCTTTCTCCGTAGGTTACACAGAGAAAAGTGGTGGACTAGCAGTTCTTTTCTTGTCACAAAAATTTTACTTGCGTTCTCATCTGGATCATTAAGTTTTTAGCCTAGTTTCTAACATTAGCACAAGGTCATCTATATTAGATTTGTCGCAAAACGATGAATAATCGGACGATTTGATCAAAATTTCTGGTCACTGCTTTTTTTCAAACGGCCGCTCCTTTGAAAATTTTGGAAAAAAAGCAAAGCAAATGCTGTTGATTATTTTCAAAACAAATGTGAATTTTCTTTGGTTTTTGTATAAATTTACTGCACTTCTATTTTTGTTATTCCCATCGCCTTAATAATTAATAACAAATACTTGTCAAGTAGTCAAATGGAAATAATTAGATATGAGCAGCAGGCTAGGTTGCCAAAGAAACAAAGAGAAGACCACTAATTGAGAAGCAAAAACTTTTTGATTCCTTTACAACTTAGATAGGCGTTCCTTGGTGTGTGCTGACAACAGGCCACAACTAGACCCTTCAAATGTTTTTTGTGCAGGAAAGAATCATTTTGATTTTGTGTAGGGCAGTAAATATTTGTTGTGTGATTTGTGTTGTAGTCAATATATTGAAAGAGAGGCTTACTTTTAAGCCTTTATATGATTTGTGAAAAATATTGGTCGATGTCCTATTTGGAATAAATTTTTGTCTTATTTTTTCAAATTAACCTCAAACTACTAAGTGGATCTTTTAGACCCATTTAAATTTTTTCGATCTTTGTGTAAAAATACTCATTTTTTCTGAAAATGTGTTTATCTCATTGATGAGAAGGTATAACTTAAAACCATTTCGTGCTTCATATCAGTCTTTTTTGTGCTACCACCCTACCTTGAATATATTTTAACAACCCGAACAATCAACAACCCAAAATCCGAACACGAACTCGAAGTACGTGAACAAGCCATTAATAAACTGGTCCGTTGATTTCTTACCAAATTTTATTTTTTTTTCAGCTAGATTTGCTAAAATATTCGTTGGTGTTTGCGATGGTTGTCAATTACAAGCTGACCTATTTTCCATTGAGAGGTCTAGGAGAGGCTACTCGCCTTATTCTCACCTATTCTCAACAACAATTTGAAAATGAGACTATTACTCACGAACAATTGGCTGAGATGAAGCCCAGTAAGTCTATTTTTATTGTTTAGACAGAATTTAAAGCGATTAATAGGTTGCTGTATTTAGAGCTGACCTACGGCAAGGTTCCTGTGCTTGAGGTGGATGGCAAAAAGCTCTACCAAAGTGCCACCATTTGTCGGTATTTGGGTGAGAAACATGGTTGGTATCAATTGTTTTTGTAAAAAATATTATCGTTTTTTATGTGGTTCCTTTTTTACACTTCTCTTTAAATGTATTTTTTGCAGTTTTGGTTTTCCGTGTTTTTATGACGAGAAGTACTTTTTTTACTTAGGAAAATTCTTGAGCGCAGAGTGAGCCAGCTCACATTAGGAACATCTCAAACATAAGTCTCAAACTCTGGAAAGAAAACACAACCCTAAAAAGTGGGAAAAGGGGGCCAAAATTTAGCAGATATTCTAACACGTCGAACTTTTTGTATTAAAATCGTAATGGGAGGGGCATGGGAAATACGCTAGGACTATAAAAAGTCGGATATCTAGTATAAATATTTTAGGATGGCTAAAAATTAGTTTACGTCACTGAATAAATTATTTTTGGCACAGAAATTTATTTTGACATTTTTTTCAAGTTTTGGTTAAATTGTTCAACATTTTTCTGGACTAGCATGTAGCCGTGAATCTTGGCTTTCTTATGAGTTATCATGCTTTGCTGAAAAAATTTAGAAATGTAGGATTGAAAAAGCGAGAGAAAAAAGTTATTTCATTCAAACCCCTAAATCTCTACATTTCTATATTCATTCAGCAGATTTTGATAGCTTATAAAAAAGCCAAGTTCTGAAGCATCTAACGTATAAAAATCAGGTCTGTAAAAATGAGCGCTGCCGCCGCCGGTACTTTTAAAATTTCTCCGCCTTCTGCCGGCGGGCAGCCGTGGCCGTGCAAGTATGCATGCTAGTGCAAAAACACTGAAAAAAATGTAGATGGAATTTTTAGAAAAACGTCAAAATAAAACTGAATGCAAGAAATCATTGATTTTAATGCTAGAAACCATTTCTCGGAAGTTAAGTGGAAACTAGTCATAGCCGTTCAGTATTCAAAGTTTGTAAAATTATAGACTTGGCCGGCAAAGATGACTGGGAAAAGGCCAAAGTGAATGAGGTCGTCGACTTCTACAAGGTAGTATTTTCATCTAACTTTCCTCCTCTGAAATGCGAAAAGCTTCAACCTTCAAGCAGAGAAATTAATTTTTAATTCAGGATGTGTATGCTGAGCTAGCACACTACCTATACAACATCATGTATTCTCGACCTGGCGATACCGTAATATACCTAAATTGCTATAGTTAATCTTACTTTATTATACTTTTTAGAAGAAACTTCGAGAAGAAGTGTTTGTACCAGGAGCCACTCGTCTTTTCGCCATATTTGTAAAGTTATTGAAAGAGTCTGGCTCCGGCTACTTTGCACCATCTGGTCTCACTTTCGTGGACTTCATTGTAGCTGACTACCTGCTTAACTGGAAGTTGAAGGAGGAGAAGTTCATGAAAGACAAGTTCCCTGAGCTAATAGTCTATGTGGACAAGGTACATGCCTTGCACAACTCCAGGACTACTTGAGCAAACGACCAGCTGATAGTTAGACGGGACTAGTAATTTTAGAAATGAGACTTTGGTAACTTGATCAATTATTTTATAAATAAATAATCTTTCTTAATTATTTTTTTATGATGAATGCTTTTTAAAATAAATACTTTTTGTAGACATTCATATAAATTAGCATAGAAAGAACAGCAAAACTAGAGATGACGAATAGCCTATTCCTGGACGGAACAAAATTTTGAAAAAAAATTCCGGGACGGGACACCGGGACGGGATGACTAAACAATTGACTCCGGGACGGGAATCCGGGACTAAGTGAAATATCGGGACGAGACAATAATTATCCCGGTCGGGACGCGAAAAAGAAATTTGACAACAAGAATCAGTTTTCAAAAAAAAATTAGAAGATGTGGTCCAGTTTTACGTCAAAGACAACATCTAGATATTTTTCAAGTATATATTCGAGCACAGTCGACTCTCTCATTAGTGTACACCTTGGACCACTTTGGTTGATTTTGACTAAACCCTTCATAAAGTACTCTCCCATTAGTGTACACTCTCATTAATGTACACTTCTCATTAGTGTACACTTAAAGCTGGTACCGACTAAATAAAAGACACTCTCTTTAAAAGACCATTACCGTCTACGGCCACGGAAATTTGGACTTTTTGAATTGGCGGGGGCAGCTAAATTACTACGAAAATATTTTTTGAATTATTTATTTATTTTCATTTTAAATTATAATTTATGTGAATTGGTTGAAGCGAGTCTTCCGGACTATAAGTAAGGTGTAGTGAAGTGGCTGTGTTAGATCTTGTCCGATCTGGCAATGTAAAGCAACGTTGGGCGCGACTAGTAGATCGTTAAGCCTCGTGTCCAATTAGCGGATTTTTACCTTTACTCTCACTCTTCATTGGACACACAACAAACCTTTCACTCTGACTTTGGCCCTCACTCTCACTTCCACTCTCAGTGTGTGTATAAAGTCAGAGTCAGAGTGAGAGTAAAAGGCAGGTTGAGAGTGAATGACAACTTTCAAAAGGGGCAAAATCTCTTTTTTGTGGCCGAAAATCTCTTTTTTGTGGCCGAAAATCTTTTTCTTGTCGCCGAAAGTTGGTCTCGACACGAAATCCACAATTTTTAAATTTTTTTTGTGTGAAATTCAGGGTGGGCAAAGACCAGATGGCTCAGGACCCACTCTAGAATGGCCAAAAGGCCAAAATAATTGGTTTTTCGAGAGTTTACTAAAGGGGGAGTAAACTTTTCAAGAAAAATCGATTGAGCGGATCATATTTCGGGTTCGATGGGCTTAATCGCAGAATTCCAGGTTTTTGGTGGTTTTTGGTGGTTCAGGGTGGAATTTTGATCGATCTAACCGATCGGACCCAAAATCTGATCCGCTCAATCGATTTTTCTCAAAAAGTTTACTCCTCTTTAGTAAAACCCCGAAAAACCAATTGTTTTGGCCTTTTGCCCATTCCAGAATGAGTCCTGAGCCATCTGGTCTTTGCCCACTCCTGAATTTCACACAAAAAAATTTAAAAATTGTGGATTTCGTGTCGAGACCAACTTTCGGCGACAAGAAAAAGATTTTCGGCCACAAAAAAGAGATTATCGGCCACATTTTTTTTCGGCCACAAGAAAAAGTATTTCGGCCAAAAAAAGAGAGATTTTCGGGGCATAAACTGATTTGGTTTGCGAAAAGGCTGAAATATGCCACGAAAAAGATTATTTCTGCCACGAAAACGATATACCACGAAAAAGCGGAAATGTGCCACGAAAAAGCTGAAATGTACCACGAAAAAGCTGAAATGTGCCACGAAAAAAATTATTCATGCCTTTTTCTGTCCAAGACCAACCAAATTTAGCAATATTTTGCAAGAAATCAAATTTTTTAATCATGAAATAACTTGGATCCCTCAGAATCCCACCCCGAATGACCAGAAGCCCCTGAAAGTTGTTTTTTTGGGGTTTACTAAGGGGAGTAAACTTTTTGCGAAAATTCGATTGAGCGGATCAGAATCCCGGTCCAATCGGCTGAATCACTCAGAATTCCACCCTGAACCACTCAAAACCACCATAAACCTGGAATTCTGAGTGATTCAGCCGATCGGACCGGGATTCTGATCCGCTCAATCGAATTTTCGCAAAAAGTTTACTCCCCCTTTAGTAAACCTCCAAAAACCAACTTTCAGGGGCTTCTGGTCATTCCGGGGTGGGATTCTGAGGGATCTAAGTTATTCATGATTAAAAAATTTGATTTCTTGCAAAATATTGCTAAATTTGGTTGGTCTTGGACAGAAAAAGGCATAAATAATTTTTTCGTGGCACAATTCAGCTTTTTCGTGGTACATTTCAGCTTTTTCGTGGCACATTTCCGCTTTTTCGTGGTATGTCGTTTTTCGTGGCAGAAATAATCTTTTTCGTGGCATATTTCAGCCTTTCGCAAACCAAATCAGTATGAGCCGATTTTCGGCCACAAAAAAGAGATTTTGCGCCTTTTAAAAGACTTGAAACTGAGAAAGACTGGGAAGCAGATTGAGAGGCACACTGAAGGGCAATTTTTTCTAATTTTTTATTTATTTCTGCACCCCGGATTCGAACCAGCGACCTCCCTCGTAAGTACGTAAGGCACTACACCAACCCCTCTCCTTATTAGGATCGCCCATAACTCACTTAGGAGTAGCCAATAGTCAGAAATAACTGATTTTTTGGGGGTTGACTGAAGGGGGGAACTTTTTGCAAAAAATCGATTGAGCGGATCAGAATTCCAGTCCGATGGGCTTAATCGGCCAGAATTCCTCACTAATTCATCCTTACCATTCTAAACCACCAAAAATCTGAAGTTCTGGGCGATTAAGCCTGTTGCGTCTTCGACGCAAGTGATGTCTACAAATTTCTTCACTTTCCCAGTCTGGGGTTTGTGGCCTACTGGTTAAGGCATTTCCCTGCGGATCCAAAGGGAGTGGGATCAAATATGCCCTCCATTCCCCCTTTTCCCAATTCACGAGCTGTTGGCCGTGACCGCTCGCGACAAGCCCATCGGACTAGAATTCTGATCCGCTCAATCTATTTTTTGCAAAAAGTTTACCCCCTTTAGCAAACCCCAAAAAACCAGTCATTTTGCTTTTTGGCCACTCTGGATGTGGCTCTGAGCGATTCTAAGGAGTGATGTAGAGGTTGCTGGTTCGAATATTCGAAAATTCCGCTAATAAGACACACGAAATTGAGTGCAAGTGAGAGTGAGAGTGAAAGTGAGAGTAAATGGTCACTAGATCTCGAAACCCGATGCAGCCAATTTACTGCGGGTTAATTTACCGCCACCCTTTTATTTTCGTATCACTCACGAGCAGGTATGCATAATATGCATTGCATATACAAAAGCCCAATCTTGATGAAGCCCACTTATAGCCACCAATAACTTGTAAATTAAATATTGGTGTAGTCTGTGTGCTGATTACTGATGGAGATAGAAAGATGCCTCCCACCAAACCTTGGAGTAATGCTCTAAATTTTTGACAGAGGCCGATGTTTTTTAAAAGGAGCCACCAATTTCTTGAACCACTGTTTTGATTTTGAAGACATACACAAACAAAAAATTTTTTCAGAGATTAGTGTTGCGATATGAAGCAAAAGAACCAGAAATTGTCAACTATGCCTGTATTTGGTAGAAAGGTAATCTTTTATAAAAGTTTTTGTTTCTATCTTTTTTCCAGAAACCAGTTACGGCTAGTGCGAAGAAGAATAAGCAATCGTCTTCCTCGTCTGATAGTGATGTTCTTGCTCAAGAAAAAGCTAAGCTGGGTTCAAAGGTAATCTTACATAAGAGTTGTGATCAAAATGTATATGTTTCTCTATTTGAAGACCAAAGTCGTGAAGCAGACCGGGAAAGAAGACAAGAACGTCAAACCATCATCATCTTCTGATGATTCCCACAGCGATGTGCTAGCTTCTAAGAAAATTGTCACAGAGGTATCAATATTTATTTTCAATTATTTTTTACTAACTCTGCTTTACAGAGCAAGCCTGCGGTTCAGCCGAAGATTGTGAGTAAGTCTAAGCAGACCTCTTCTTCGGAAGATTCGGAGGATGATGGCACTCAGATTTCAAAGGAAAAGGCCAAACCAGTCACAAAGGTGATATTATCGTAACTCTGTTTTCGTAACTTCTTCTGTTTTTAGGAACCTGTGGCTTTGAAGAAGGGAAAGCAGAAGCCTAAGTCCTCGTCTTCTGAAGACTCTGAGGATGATGACACACAGATTTCCAAGAAAAAGGCCAAGCCAGTCACAAAGGTTTGGCTAATTAGTGTTTTTCCCTTACCTATTTTTTTAGGAATCATTTGGTCAAAAGAAGGGAAAGCAAAATTTTAAGTCTTCGTCTTTCTGATGATTCTGATAGTGAAGTCGTAGTGAAGACAAAGTTGGTGTCAAAGGATGAGGTTTCGGGCAAGACAAAGCAGGTGGCTAGTAAGCTAAGCAAGCTTCCTCTTCCGATGACTCTGTCAAGACTAAGCCAATTCTTAAAGTAAGATGCTTTAGATCTAGTTTCCTAACTTTTTATGGTTTAGAAAAGTGAGCCGGTAGCTCTGAAGATAGCGAAGCAAAAGGCTAAATCTTCGTCTTCTGACGATTCTGACAGTGAGCTCGAGATGAAGACAGAAACCGTGTCAAAGGTTGCCTTCGTATATTTTCATGTTTAAAAACTGTCGTTTAATCAGGGTGTGCCTTCGTTGAAGCGAAGCGAGATGTGAGCAAGTTGTCTTGCGAAAGTTTATCTGTGATTTTATAGCGTGGTGTCGTCACAAAGTCAATGAAAGTGCAAAAAGAGGTCAAGCCATCCTCGTCTCTGAAGATTCCGACAGCGATGTGCCTGATTCTAAGAAAATGGTCACAGAGGTATGTATTTATTCTCAATTATTTCAAACTTAACTCCGCTTTATAGAGCAAGCCTGCGGTTCAGCCGAGGATTGTGAGTAAGTCTACGCAGACCTCTTCTTCGGAAGATTCGGAGGATAATAGCACTCAGGTTTGCAAGGTGAGCGCCATTCCTGCTACGAAGGTAATATTTTCTAGCTTTGATTCCTAAAACTATTATTTTTCAGGGATCTGTGCCTGTCACTTCGAAGCAAATGCAGAATCCTGAATCATCATCTTCGGAAGATTCGGAAGATGATGGCACTCAGATTTTAAAGGAAAAGGCCAAACCAGTCACAAAGGTGATATTATAGTAACTCTGTTTTCCATAACCTTTTTTGTTTTAGAAACCTGTGGCTTTGAAGAAGGGAAAGCAGAAGCCGAAGTCCTCGTCTCTGAAGACTCTGAGGATAATGCTATGCAGACTACCAAGGAAAAGGCAAACCCAGCTGTGAAGGTTTAATTACTAGCTCTTTTTGTAAATATTCTGTTTCTAGGGTCTGTGCCGGTTGCTCTATTGAAACCGAAGCAGAAAGTCAAGTCTTCGTCTTCTGATGATTCCGCCAGCGACGCGCCTGAATCTAAGAAAATGGTCACAGAGTATTGTTATTTATTTTCAATTATTTTTTACCAACTCTGCTTTATAGAGCAAGCCTGCAGTTCAGCCGAAGATTGGGAGCAAGTCTAAGCAGACCTCTTCTTCGGAAGATTCGGAGGATAATAGCACTCAGGTTTCAAGGAAAAGGCCAAACCAGTCACAAAGGTGATGTTTCTAGCTTTCCCTAAAACTATTATTTTTCAGGGATCTGTGCCTGTCACTTCGAAGCAAATGCAGAAGCCTGAATCATCATCTTCGGAAGATTCGGAAGATGGTGGCACTCAGATTTAAAGGAAAAGGCCAAACCAGTCACAAGTGATATTATAGTAACTCTGTTTCCATAACCTTTTCTGTTTTAAACCTGTGGCTTTGAAGAAGGGAAAGCAGAAGCCGAAGTCCTCGTCTTCTGAAGACTCTGAGGATAATGCTATGCAGACTACCAAGGAAAAGGCAAAGCCAGCTGTGAAGGTTGTAATTATAGCGTCTTTTTGTAAAATTCTGTTCTAGGGGTCTGTGCCGGTTGCTCTATTGAAACCGAAGCTGAAGGTCAAGTCTTCGTCTTCTGATGATTCCGCCAGCGACGCGCCTGAATCTAAGAAATGGTCACAGAGGTATTGTTATTTATTTTCAATTATTTTTTACCAACTCTGCTTTATAGAGCAAGCCTGCAGTTCAGCCGAAGATTGTGAGCAAGTCTAAGCAGACCTCTTCTTCGGAAGATTCGGAGGATAATAGCACTCAGTTTCCAAGGAAAAGGCCAAACCAGTCACAAAGGTGATGTTTTCTAGCTTTTTCCCCAAACTATTATTTTTTTCAGGGATCTGTGCCCGTTACTTCGAAGCAAATGCAGAAGCCAAACTCATCGTCTTCGGAGGAATCGGAGGATGGTGACACTCAGATTTTAAGGAAAAGTCCAATTCAATCACAAAGGTGATATTATTTTTTTTGTTTTCCGGAACCTTTTCTGTTTTAGGGACCTGTGGTTTTAAAGAAGGGAAATCAGAAGTCTAAGTCCTCGTTTCTGAAGACTCTGAAGATAATGACACGCAGATTTTCTCAAGAAAAGTCGAAGCCAGTTGTAAAGGTTATCTTTACTAGCGTCTTTTGTAAAGATTCTCTTTTAGAAGTCCGTGCTGGTTGCCATATCGAAACCGAGACAGAAGGTCAAATCCTTGTCTTCAAATGATTCTGACAGCGGGGTGGAAGTGAAGACAGAGTTTGTGTCTACGGCTGGGATTTCAGGCAAGGCAGAGCAGGGGCTAGTATAGCAAGCCACCATCCTCTCACGATGATAGTGAGCAGCTTGATAAGTTTTGTTCTTTGTATATGGAACTTGTTTCATTTTTAATTACAGACTTCGGCGGCTGTAAGTAAAGCATCCAAAAATCCGTTACCGATATGCGAGCTGCTGGCAAGATAAACATACCGGTATATTATGTTTTGCTTTAGATGGTATTCAAAGTTCTGTTTATTTAGCAGAAAAAGTTTCCGGACGAGCTGGATGAATCTTCTTCTCCTGAAAATTCGGAAGCTGATATTGTTGGCTTGTCGAAGAAGTGTGTCAAGCGGCCAGCTAGCCAGTCAAAAGAAATGGCTCCTGGGAAGCGAGCTAAGTTGGATAAACACCTGTGGTACCTATTCAATATTAATACCTTATTGTCCTACGAAATGTTTATCTGTGAGTTTTACAGGGTGGTGTCGTCACAAAGTCAATGAAAGTGCAAAAAGAGGTCAAGCCATTCTCGTCTTCTGAAGATTCCGACAGCGATTCGGAGAATGATGGCACTCAGATTTTAAAGGAAAAGGCTAAACCAGTCACAAAGGTGATATTATCGTAACTTTGTTTTCTTAACCTCTTCTGTTTTAGAAACCTGTGGCTTTGAAGAAGGGAAAGCAGAAGCCGAAGTCCTCGTCTTCTGAAGACTCTGAGGATAATGCTATGCAGACAACCAAGGAAAAGGCAAAGCCAGTTGTAAAGGTTGTAATTACTAGCGTCTTTTTGTAAATATTCTGTTTCTAGGGGTCTGTGCCGGTTGCTCTATTGAAACCGAAGCTGAAGGTCAAGTCTTCGTCTTCTGATGATTCCGCTAGCGACGTGCCTGCTTCTAAGAAAATGGTTACAGAGGTATTGTTATTTATTTTCAATTATTTTTTACCAACTCTGCTTTACAGAGCAAGCCTGCGGTTCAGCCGAAGATTGTGAGTAAGTCTACGCAGACCTCTTCTTCAGAAGATTCGGAAGATGATGGCACTCAGATTTTCAAGGAAAAGGCCAACCAGTCACAAAGGTGATATTATAGTAACTCTGTTTTCCATAACCTTTCTGTTTAGGAACTGTGGCTTTGAAGAAGGGAAAGCAGAAGCCGAAGTCCTCGTCTTCTGAAGACTCTGAGGATAATGCTATGCAGACTACCAAGAAAAGGCAAAGCCAGCTGTGAAGGTTGTAATTACTAGCGTCTTTTTGTAAATATTCTGTTTCTAGGGGTCTGTGCCGGTTGCTCTATTGAAACCGAAGCAGAAAGTCAAGTCTTCGTCTTCTGATGAATCTGATGGTGAGGTCGAAGTGAAGACAAAGTTTGTGTCAAAGGCTGTTATTTCGGGCAAGACAAGCAGGTGGCTAGTAGGGCCGAGCAACCATCCTCTTACGATGATAGTGAGCAGCTTGATAAGGTCATATTTCTTTGTGTATGGAACTCTTCATCAACTTTCACCTTTCGTTGTAGACTTCAAAAGCCGTAATACAAGCGTCCAAGCATTCCATTACTGATGTGCGAACTGCTAGCAAGAAAAGCATTCTGGTATACCATTTTGCCTTAAAATGATATTCGATAGCTTCGGTTATTTAGCAGAAAAAGTTGGACAAGTTAGATGAATCTTCTTCTTCTGAGGATTCGGAAGCTGATACTGTTGGCTTGTCGAAGAAGAGTGTCAAGCGACCAGCCAGCGAATTACAAAAAATCGCTCCTTCAAAACAAGCCAAGTTGGATCCTTCGCAAACAGTAATAATTGAATTCTTTTTAAAATCATTAATTAAAACTTCAATAGGGAAGAAGAAGTCAGCCATTCGCCGAATCACTAGTAAACTTTCGATTTAGGTTGTCTAAAGTTTTAATACTTCGTTTAGCTTCCAAGCAAGATGTTGACGAGCGCTTTAGAAACAACGATTATCAGAAGGTGGTCGTTTCTGTACTTCTTCTGTCTATTTTTATTGTTTTTAGGGTGGAGATGCTTGGGGTGAGAAGGCGGATCGTGATTTCAAATCGGTGAAGGGGAAACAGTTCCGTCACGAGAAGACCAAGAAGAAGCGTGGGAGTTATGCTGGTGGCAAGATCTCTCAAGAAATAAACTCTATTAAATTTGATGATTAGGAGTAGTGTTATGATTTGTTTGTCGTCTGTTGTTGGTTGCATAAATATGTCGTTGAATGGGGTTGAACTCGGTTCTTATTAGATAAGGTTTCTTCTCTACACTAGAATTCCCCACTGTAATGTTCGACTACCTGGCAGTAAAAGACCTGCTGAGCACGAATATCGCAAAATCAGGCCTCCTCACTAGAGTACAATGCCCTCAATTACTGTAATTCTCACCGAAACTCATTAAAAATCGGGTGTTTTTTCTTTATGCTGGTGAGCAGTGGACTTTTTCAAGTTCAATATTTCATTTTATGCTTATAAGAAAGCTTTTTGTCTAAGTTCTGATGGTATTGTTTGCCTGCATTGAAAAATATTATCGTGGGTAAAAAATTAAAACAATTCAATAAGACCATTTTGAAAAATTTACGAATTTTCTAAAAGCACGGAAACTTTTACACTCTGGCCGTTTTTTCTGCTCAATGCCTGATCATTACATGTAGAGAAATTTAAGAGCTACAACATAGGCCAGAAATTAGCACAGAATCTAAAAAAAGTTACTCAGACATTTGATGAGAAGAGATAGAACCATCTGTTTTCCTGGTATCGAAATTTGAAGGATACCCAGTTCTGGCATATTCCTGGCTTACTTTCTGAAGAGAACTGAGATTGCAATATAGCAAATTGATAAGCTTGAAAAATGCAACACAAATAGTGCGAGGGCTCTCAGGAAAACAAGACAATTTCAGGAAATTTCAGCCAAAAAATTTGACCACGAAACCCCACAAAAACCATGGGCTTTTGACGAAAATTCAGGTGTCCATGGTTTGGTTTCGTAATTTTCTCAAAATTTATAAGGCATTTTCTGGAAATTAAAATATCGCGTGACAGAGCATGAAAAACTGCAACAGATACAAGTGTTATATCACAGGTGAAGCTATGTTTTTCCACTTTTGAGAGGGTAAAGAAGTGTGGTGGCAGTCACGGTGGACTATTCTGGTTTTATATTTCTGGGTTAGAAAGCAAGATTTAAAAAAGGATAAATCTTATATCTGCTGTTCTGGATGAAAAGTGCCTGTTTTTTTCTTTTAGTCACATCAGCATGTATACTTGCCATTTTTCAAAGTGATCACACCATCACGTAGCCCTGCTCTTTTTTCTAAGGGCGTATTGCTTGTTGCAACATCTTTGCACAAACTAGCAGAGACGCCTCGAAATACAGTCGACGCTCCCAATAACATACACCCCAAAAGTTCGTTCCCGCCTAGAGTCCGACACTTTTTTAGCCCCATTTTTTCAAATTTTTTTCATTTCCGTTTGACAGTCTGGTTGCAAATATCGCAAGAATTCCGATTTTGCGATCATTTTTGCGGAAAACAATGATTTTGACATTTAAAAAGCAAAAACTCCCATTAACATACACCGAAATCCAAAACAGGTGTATGTTAACGGGTTTTTGCTTCTTAAATGTCAAAATCATCGTTTTCTGCAAAAAATGATCAGCAAAATCGGAATGCTTGCGATATTTACGACCAGACTGTCAAAACAGAAATGGAAAAAATTTGAAAAAATGGTGCTAAAAAAGTGTCGGACCCTAGGCGGGAACGAACATTTGGGTGTATGTTATGGAGCGTCGACTGTATGAAGCAATTCGGAAAAATGATTTGATTCAAACTTTCCTTTTGTGCTGAATTGTAAAAAGATGTTGCAACAAACAATACGATGTTAGAAACTAGATGAAGAGACTACGTGATGGTGTTTTCTTTTGAAAAAATTGCTACTATACTTGCTGCTGTGACTAAAAGAAATAAAACAAGGTCCCAACTGGCAGCCGTTCCCAACTGGCAGTCCCCAACTGGCAGCCCCCAACTGGCAGCTTTTTTCGAATTTTATAGCCCTGACACGGAAAAATGTTTCAAATAAAAAAGCCGTTGTGTGTCTGTTCTAGTATTGGCACTTCGTTAGTCCC
>SADC01000745.1:0-37800 GCA_004194705.1 Ditylenchus dipsaci | reverse complement strand
CCCCATAGGTTTAGGGCGTCTCTTTGAAAGTGGCCAATAGGTATGGGGCACAAAGGCGGCATCCTTTGATCGGTAAAAAACTTGGACTATGTACTACTAACATTGATTACAAAATTCTGCCCCTCAAGAGTCTTGCGTTATTTCAAACCTTAATACAAATATTACAAACTTATCACACATACTTCTAAAACTTTTCTGAATTCAAAAGACAACGCGAATTCAAATGTTTGAATGTTTGCTGTGGATGAACACTGTTTGGGTAGATATTTGTCACTCTGGTATTGTTGGGCCATTTTTCTTCACAGAGATAGTTACTGCACAGCAATATCTTGTCATGCCCCATAATCAGGTATTGCCTGCGCTTAATCAATTTGCTAACTTCGGCCGACTTGTTTTTATGCAAAATGGTGCGCCTCCACATTAGGCAAGATAAGTTCAAAATTTCTTCGACTTCATTCCCCTATGAGATGATGCGACCGGTTCGCAACATTATTCATGGCTGGCTCGGTCCCCGGACCTGACTCTAATGGACTTTTTTCGACTCTCGATTTAAGGACACCTAAAAAAGTCGCTCCCACCTAGTGTCCGACACTTTTTTGAGCGCATATTTTTGAATTTTTCACCAGTTTTGTTATGACAGTCCGGTTGTAAATGTCGCAAGATTTCGATTTCGCCGAACATTTTTTAATAACGGACAATACTTTTTTCTGGCGCATTTCTGCGTTTTTTGTTTTGCGTCATCAGATTGAAAATCTTCCACTTTTTAAAAAAGTTCCAACACATTATGTAGCCCTGCGACTCTTGTTTTTTATAAGTATCATTTATTGCATCATCTTCGAAAATGTAATACAAAAAATAAAAGTATGAACTACATTAAAACAACAATTGGTTTCATATTTAGAATTTAGAAGTGATGCAATAAATGATACCTCATTAGAAACTAGAAGAGCAGGGGGCTAGGAGACATTTGGCAAAAACGACATTTGGCAAACGTATCTTTTGGCCAAACGAGATTTGGCCAAACGACATTTTGGCAAAACGACATTTGGCCAAACGACATTTGGCAAAACGACATTTGCCCAAACGACATTTGGCCAAACGACATTTGGCAAACGACATTTGGCCAACGACATTTGGCCAACGACATTTGCAAAACGACATTTGGCCAACGACATTTGGCAAAAACGACATTTGCCCAAACGACATTGGCAAAACGGTGAATATGGTACCAGTGGAATCAGACAGACAGATGATTCCGTCATTAATTGTTTCCGAATATTTAGTATGGGACAATACTTTTTTCTCCGACTAAAACACTTTTTTTTCCGACTAAAATATTTTTTTTCCGACTAATTTCATTTCGACTCCCCTTTAGTAAACCCCAAAAAATTAATAATTTTGGCCTTTGGCCATTCCGGAGTGGGTCTCCAGCCATCTGGTCTTTGCCCACCCTTGAATTTCACACAAATTTTTTTTAAAAAATGGTTGATTTCGTGTCAAGAATTAAAATTAGTCGGATAAAAAAAGAAAATTAGTCGGAAAAAAAGTATTTTAGTCGGAGAAAAAAGTGTTTTAGTCGGAAATGAAATTAGTCGGAAAAAAAAATATTTTAGTCGGAAAAAAAAGTGTTTTAGTCGGAGAAAAAAGTATTGTCCATTTAGTATGTTTGGGAAAATGTCGTTTGGCAAATGTCGTTTGGGCAATGTCGTTTTGCCAAACGTCGTTTGGCCAAATGTCGTTTTTGCAAATGTCTCCTAGCCGATCAGGGCTCATGATGATGTTAAAACTTTAAAAAAAAGTTGAAAAAGTTTGAATCTAATGACGCAAAATAAAAAATTGCGCCAGAAAAAAGTACTGTCTTTTAATAACTGTATAATATTACTACTCAAAGAGCAAAACATCGATTTGAAGACGAGATATTTTGAAAAGCCTGTCTTTATCACTCCGATCTTCGAGCGTAACTTCTGTCTCTCTGAATTCGAAACTTCTCGGGAACACAATGGCTTTTCATAATTTTTTTTCAAATCCACATCGCTTCTTGTGTTAGCGATTGCCAATTGGCATTAGGTACGATGAAATTGCTCAAGCTTAACATTGATGTTACAGTCAACCCTCGATACACCGATACCCCAAAAGACCGCCCAAGGGTCTCGTTATGGTAAACTTCGACTCGCTACAATTGTGACTCGCTAACACTTTTTGCGACTCGCTACACTTTAAACTTTTTGTCCATTTCACCCAAAAACATGTACTACATGTTCCCTATCCTTGCAATGTGGATGTGCTGGTCTTGGCCGCGAAGCGGCCACAATTGGTGTGGTACAACAGTCTGTACCCACATAACAATAGAAAATTCAATCTGTAGCGAGATCGCAATTGTAGCGAGTCGCAGTAGCGAGTCACAATTTGTAGCGAGTCGCAGGTCGTCCCTCGTTATATCGAGGGTATCGTTACATCGAGGCTTGGCTTTATCAGAACAACAATGTTCAACAGAAGTATTTTTATTCAATCAACAACACTAGCAACATCAATGATTTCGAAATGGCCGGCATTTTACAACCTTAGTATAATGCAACATCGCAGAAAACAACGACTGAATTGAGCAGTGCAGAAAAAATGTACTTTGTAAGAAAAAAAAACGTTTAAAATTTAAAAAATTCTTCAATTTTTTTTTCTTAAAAATGATTTTAAATCGAAAGGTATCGTTATATCGAGGTATGGTTGTATGGAGGGTCTAGTCTTTACCATTCTACATCAGAGCCGACCAAATCTGTACAGGAGTATTGTTATATCGAGGGTATCGTTGTATCGAGGTATCGTTGTAATCAGGGTTGACTGTACACTAAAAAGTTTGTCGCAATGTGGCGCGTCGAATAAGGTATTGTTTTCTCTCAGTTCGATATACTTCGATGCACTAGACCTCGGGAAACTAGAAGTGTACTAATTAGGGTGGTGTTCAGAAATTTTTAAATTCAGAAATTCACACCAATATACTCAATTAAAAAGTATTACTTAAGAAGCAATATATTAAATTAGCCACGGCGATAATAGACTAATTTTTGTGTTAAATCCGAATTCATAATCGAATCTTGAAAAAAAATCACAGAACATATATTGGGTTAGTCCATAAGTTCACGGTTACTTATAGACTCTAGACCAAGTTTCTGCATGGATTTCATAACTTTTCAATAATACATGTATTTCAAATGGACAGGTGGTTTTTTTTTCAAATCAAAATTTGGTTACTAAAATTAGAACAAATTTTTTGATGGGTTTTCGTAATTAAATTTAAGACACGAAATTTCAATTTGGAAACCCATCAAAAACTTTTGTTCCAACTTTTGCGGGTTAATAATTGCAGACAAAATTTAAAGGACGAATGTGAATGCGACTAAGTAACTGCTACTGAGCATTAGGGAATCACGCGAAATGAGATAGATTTGTTCATATATATCCTCTGCAGACCCTCGTCCGCAAATCTTTCATCCGCAAATGTTTGTCTGCAAATGTTGCATCCGAGAGTTTCGTTCCGCAGAATTTGGAAGAATTGGCAAAATCTCGTCCGCAAAGCTTGTCAGCAAAAATCACGTCCAAAATCTGGTCTAGTAATTTTTTGCAACCCAAAGTATTTATATTTTATATGATTAAAATACATGACTTAATGTCTGACCCAGTAACTTATTTCCACGCTTTTATTTTATACTGAAAATCACTAGAAAGTCGTGCTGATCATAATTTGATTCCAATCATATATAAAATTCTGAAGCGTGAATTTTTCAGGAGAAGAATCCACTGTACGAGCAGACTACTACCCACATTCGAAAATCCTGTGTATGCTGTAGATGCCGAAAATGATTAATATTCTTGAGAATTGCTGCTGCCCTGCTAACTAAATATTTTCTATTGTCTTTTTGTTGATTTGTTGTTGTTGCCGTATATTCCCTATTAATCTTTCACTCTCTAATAATCCTTTACCCCAGGGACCTCATATCTTAGTCTAGAGCAAACATTTCACAAATCTGTTTTTTGCGTTTTCGTAATTAGCACGAGCTCTCTCGATTTCATTTTGCAGATCTCAGTCGACTGCACAAAAATCTCAAAATCGACCTCTAATTTTTTCCGATTTTCAGGGTTGAAAAAATAATTCCCCATGGGATTTATAAGAGAATATACGGTAACTATGAAAACTCAGATTCAATTTCAGCTCTAAAGTCTCCTCTCCCAAAATTTTAATGCTCTTCAAAAATTTTCAGAAGAATAGAGCCTTGAAATATTGGCACTTTTGTCGTTGGGCTTCCTCCCTTGAATTTCGAAAGGTAACCCGAAAGCATCTTTTTACTGGTTATAGGCCAGCGTATGTTAGGAAGAACTCAAACAAACGTTTTTCTCACAAAAAGAAACGATGAACAGTGTTGTATGTAAATTATAGTTAGATTGAAGCGCTTGGGTCGATAAATGATCGTGTTAGTTTGTGGATTGTTTGAAAATTTTGTACTTATCGAAAATTCGGCTTTCGACTCGGCGCGCCAAAAATTTCGTTTTCAGCTTTCGCTCGGCTCGATGCGCCGAAAATTTGGTTTTCTGCTTTCGGCTCGGCTTGGCGCTCTGGAAATTCGGCGCCCCGACAATCCTACAGTGGACGCTCCATATAGCGGACACGTAGGGACTGGGCTCAGCCGTCCGTTACACAGTTATACAAAAATTTAATGAAACACTTATGCGCTTTTAAAAAGTAAAAAAGATCATGACTAAACAAAAAAATTGAAACGAAGAAAATTTTGAGGAACAATTGTGTAAAAAAATTTGAATTACGACCCAAATGAACTGGGTTATTAATCATGAGAGACCAGCTCAGGGGTGACGTTGAATCAAGGTGACCTCAAATCAAGGTGACGTTAAATGGAGGGTCTTGTATACCTGATTTCAGATTTAACCAACCAAATTGCTCTAGGTGACGTTTATCGAGGGTTGACTGTATAGGGTTTTTTCAAATCCCATGGTCATCAATTGAGCCTTTACTGAAAATTCGGAACTGTAATGGATGTTCTTCGAGATGTTTGTGACATTACATGGTTGACTAAAGTAAACCTTGCAACCGCGATCTTTCTTTGTTTTTTCAATTTATTTTTGCCAGAATGTTTGATCACATTGAAATCCAATTTTATAAAATGGGTTTCAACTTTTAGTACGTATCACTACGTAATGCTAAATTGTTATCGTAGAGCATAACAATTAACTAAAATTGAACCGAATAGATTGTCAAATTGCCAAAAAAAGATTTTTTTAATAAAACTTAAATTTTTGATCGATAAAGAAAATGAAATAAATCTCATTTTTTATATATAATAGCATAACACTAGCTATGATTAATTGATGAATCACTATTTCTTTGTCTAGTCAAAATGCTGGCTGAATAAACAAAGCAATGGTGCAAATAAACAAAAAAAATCTTTTACTGCTCTTCCGACTTTTATTTAGAAACTTGCTGAATTTTTTCATGTGCTCTTCTGTTAACGTAGGTGATGCTGTGAAGTCCAGCGAAAAAGGCTGAAAATAAATGCAGTCGCACTTTGAATTAATCCTTTATTGTACGAGGCTCGTACGTGTCTTTTAAAAAAAATTCATTTTTCGGGACCAAAATCTTTTCATTTTTGAAGTTTTCAGTCAAAATCTTTTTTTCGCTCCAAAATAGCAATAAGTAGTTGATAAAATGACTCTTTTTCTCAAAAATGGTCAAAATGTCCTTCTTTTACCCAAATGTCATTCTTTTCAAAATTTCGAGTTACGTGCCTGTTGTTTATTGTATTTTATAGAAGATAGCGAAAAAATTCCTTTCTACAAATCTATGAAATCATTATAAACACAGTAAGGAAAGTTTGTCTGTCTATTACATTTTTATTATTATTTCAATATTATGTTATATGTTTAATTTTTGATTTTAAATGTTCATTTCAAATGCAGGATGGACCAAGTATCCCAGATGATTTGAAAACCTAGAAGTTTTTTTAGCAATTATGGCTTGTTCGATACTGCTAAATGTGCGGTTTTGTTTGACATCAGAGAATTATTTTATTTAACTTCAATGCTGAGATATGTTTATTTAAATCAAAGATGCCGTTCACACACGCATCGCCCAGATCACAGGTTCCAATCCTTCCTGCACACCTATTTAATTACTCTATCTTCAATATTTTATTCACAACTTTGGTACAAAAATTATACTCAGTTTTTTCATTTTCCAACAAGACCACCGACGCAAGGTTTCACATCTTCCAGATAAACTGTAGTATAAAGTCCAACTGAAACCCACTTTTCTCAAAAAAAAATTTTAAAATGATGAATCTGTGATGTTTTCGTAAACCAATAGTGTACGTTGAACAAAGATCTGAAAGCCTGTTAATGAGCTTTAAAAACGGTATATAACATTTGGCATATAGTTTGGTTGAAAATGATTTAAATGACTTTAAAAGTTGGTGCTATTTTCAATTTTTAAACGTTATAAGCTGAAAACTTTTTTTTACATAAGACAACGGAATTGGATAATATTTTTTCTCACTGCAAATACAATGCGAATGCACCGCAAATTTCATTTTCTCACCGCAATTTGATCTCCCTCTAAATACTTTTTTTTGTCACCGCAAAAATACTCTTTTCTCAAAACGAAAATTTTTTCTTACCAGTCTTTCGGATTTTTTGTCCAAATTTTGCGTAAATTCGAGCTATGTAGTCAGGAACTAACTTGGAAAGCTCTGAATCCCATCTTAGAGTTGCCAGAAGCATCTGAAATTTGGTTTTTCGCAGTTTTATAAAGGAAAGTAACTATTGCGAAAATTTGATTGCTCGCATCAGAATCCTACTTTGATTTTCTCAATCTCTTAGAAACTCACCCTCAACCGCTGGACCCTTGTACCAAGTTTTGCTACAAAAAATGATTTACCTTTTTTAAATAACACAGGTTGAATACCAGACGGTTGAAATTCGAAAAAAGGGAAAAATCTGCCTTTTTACCTTATTTTTAGTCATTTTCCGCTGCACACTGTACATAAAACTAAATGCATAAAACTGAAAAATTATGTTTCTGAGATCGAAGCTTTTTAGCTATTAAAAATATTTTCAAGGTCTTTTTTAACTAGCGTTAAGCAACAGTCCTACAGTCAACAGTCCTACAGCTTCAGTCAAAACCCGGCAGGGGACGTACGCAAAACCGGTCTGATCCATTGCCGACAACCAAGTCTCACTCTTAACTCCAATCTGGGCACCAGGAATCGCGAAAAATCTCATTCAAAAGAATGAAAATAATCGACTGAAGTGAATTCTGCTCACTGGAGACTTTTGGTTGGATGTGAATGACGTCAAAGCAATTCTCTGTCCGTCGTCAGCTGCGATCACTGCAATTGAAGGAAATGAAGTCTATTCAAAAAGTACTACAAGATCATAAAACAAGCTTTCGCATCATATAAAGCCGCTATAAATAACAGTGAATTTTTTCAGAGATCATAGAAAATTGATGAAGGTTGGGTTTTTGTAACATGTTGTTTACACTGACCACAATATTTTTTAAAGATCCTTAATGAGCGAGAAGACTTTGGCCAAAACTGACGTGGCGCATTTACTCGATGTTTTCGTAACTCATCTAAATCGCCGGTTATATCTCCGGAGATATCCAACCCTAGTTATTATCAGTAGATTTGTTTAGTTTTATCGTAAAAGGGATATATCAATACGTCACAAAAAAAGTGAACTGATCAATACTGACGTCACTCACATGATTTAGTGTCTAATAGCTTATGAACTATGAAACATATTTCTTATTTTTTAGTGGTTTTTGAAATTTCGACTATTGTTTTATTTAAAATATTTAAATACAAGACTTTATTATTGAACCTTAAAATATTGTAACTTATTTATTTTTTTACAATAAACGATAATTATTTTTCAATTCACGGCAGAATTTCTAAACTGAGCAACATTCATGACGATATGGTTTTTTAAACCATAATAAGTTCAAATGAACTTTTTTTGGCTGTCTCTTTCACTAAAGAATAACATTAATTTAATATTAAAGAAAGTAAATCCCAAAATTGACTTTTCCAGCAACGTTAACCCTGAGAACTAGCAAAGCTAGTCATCAATAAAGAGTGTACTGTATCTCGAAAGGTTTCTTGTAAACCCTCCCTATGTTGATGGACGGTGCACTGGCTCTGACGACGTGTTTTCACTTCCTTTTCGATTCAAGTATCATTACTGAATATGCCCTCTTCTGGTAGTCTGGCGATGCTAACAGCATACCTTACTTGTCTCGTATAATTACGTGATTCAAAGAGTAATCTACACCAACAACACAAAGAACTGAGCACTAATTTAGCAGTAATGTTATAAGTAGCGTCGAAAAGTCATGAGTAAAGAAGTAATTCGATATTTGGCTTGAAAGATGAACTTAAAATTCAGTGTTTAAATTACCTTTTTGGGATGCTCGGCAGTTGAGATGCGCACATCCAGATACCTAAGACACAAACTCACTCGAAAGTGACTCTGGATGCATGAAAAAGCATGCATACCAGAGTTTTTTTATGCGGTAGCCCCAATCATCAGTGTAGATTTCCCAGCTATCAAAAACTACGTTCGAATCACATCAAACTGTTTTAATTACGCTGTTTTAATAACTGTTTAATTACGCTTATGTGAATAGAATAAGACCACGTAGGCTAAACTTTCTTATACGTTTCTCTCTCAAAAGTACACTGAATCGTGTTTTATGTTTAGGGTCAAAACGTGGGATTTAATTTATATTTGATTTGAAAATATTCCTTTAAATTATTTTATTATCATCACCGAAAAATGTTGCCACCAAAACTTTTTCTTGTCGTTTTTTGTTTTTAGTGGCTATTTTTTGTTTAATTTTTTGTGTTCAGGTCAGTATCATTGGCTAAAATTGGAGACAGCTACCCTGGATCAACAACACCTGAAAGGCTATGAATTATTGGATAGCAACAAGGCGGTAGTCTCTAATTTTCCTTCACTTTTTTAGGTTTATTACTCCTGACTTTATAATTCTACTTACTAGCTTTCTAGGCCTTCGTATCTTAAGATACAAGATACCTAAATAGGTATCTTATTATCGTGAACGAAGTTATCTTTTAGTGTTTTATTATGAATTGTTATGCAGATCATGAACGACTTTTCGCCCTATACCTGATTTTTTAAGTAATCAGGTCAGTAATTAGCTTTATCATCTCAATGACAGTAATTACCAGCTCTGAACAGACGGCTCAGAAATCTACACTGATGATAATCAGGTAGGTACTGTCATTGAGAAGGATACCTGAATTGCGGCTATAAGATACCTGAATCGCCGCTCTGTCCCACTATCTGGTGCAAAAAATCGCCTAGGTCCCCCTGTTTTTTGAATATTTTTTTGGTCTACTGTACCTGAAAATTATTGATATTAATCTAGCAGACGGTTTAGGTATAATTTGTGACCTATAATCACTTTCACTAGGCAGCGTCTTCCATGAAGTTGACGTGCTCCCACAGTTATGTTACAAAGGCCTAGCGATACTGTCATGAAATGGAGCACGAAGGCACATAGAAAGCTAGTAAGTAGGAATTATAAAGTTAGGAGTAATAAACCTAAAAAAGGGAAGGAAATTAGAGACTACGGCCCTGCTGCTGTCCAATAAATTCATAGCCTTTCAGGTGTTGTTGATCCCAGGGTAGCTGTGCTCCAATTTTAGCCATGATACTGACCTGAAAACACAAAAAATTAAACAAAAAATAGCCACTAAAAAATAAAAAAACACGACAAGAAAAGTCTTTTGGTGCAACATTTTTCGGTGATGATAATAAAATAATTTGAAGGAATATTTTCAAATCAAATGTTTTTTGTCTTGAAAGTGTGGTCCGAGCATTTTGAGAATTTGAAATTGACCGTGTAACGCGCTGGTATGCCCCTTTAAGTGAATTTAGAGATTTTTATGTATTGCAATACCAAAAAATTGCTGTAACAAACCATTCAACAAATTGTTTTTTTTCAGTCTTCAGGTTTTTTTGATACATAATGTATTTTTTATACGAAGTTTCGTTATAAATAAGTTAAATAGTGGTATCACTTAACTGATTACTAGAAAACAAACCCATCAATCAGGAAGCACATCACAATAGCAAAAGATAGTTGTAGCGCAAACATTTTTAATGTTTTTAAAAAGTATAAAACTTTAACAAAGACCTTGAGTTACATTTTGAATTATCACGAATGAAGAGATCACAAATATTCCTCTCTTCGAAAATGACGTTGTTGAATGTTTTTTTCAATGAACGGATAATTTGTGAATCTCTCTGTGTTTAAAAACGACGTTATTGAATCTCCCATTTTTTAAACGAATTTTGTGTGAGTTTCACATATTGTAAGAGACTCTCGATTGTTGAGAATTCTTTTTTGCAGGTGGATATCATCGTTTTACTTCCATATTCAAATACAAAACTATGGCTAATACGTGTAGTATCTGTTTTGCGAAAAACTTTTCTAGATTGTAAAGAAATTTTAGTGATTGCAGAATGTTTTATACTTTTAAAAACAACCAAAAATGTTTGCGCTACAACTGTCTTTTGCTATTGTGATATGCTTCCTGATTGATGGGTTTGTTTTCTAGTAATTCAGTTAAGTGAATACCACTATTAAACTTATTTATAACGAAACTTCGTATAAAAAATACATTATGTATCAAAAACCCTGAAGACAGAAAAAAACAATTTGTTGAAGTTTGTTATAGCAATTTTTCGGTATTGCATACATGAAAATCTCTAAATTCACTAAAAGAACCATGTTACATGATCAGCATAGCAATCTGCGAAATTTAAATTACCTTATTTGCATTGAAAATTTGTTCAAATTCTCAACTGAACAATAGATTGAAACTGAAACAAGATAAGCTGCAACAACAGGCTAAAATTTTAGTGGTGACTTGGTCAGATATTATGTGAAAAGTAAGGTTTCACCATCTTGAAACTTTTTCGATTGAAATTTTCCTAATAAAAGCAATTATTATACCTCTGGAAATGACCATTACAGCTCGAAGAAAGAATTTACATTTTCCAAATTTATGTGAAAGTTATAGCCAAGAGACTACTTACCAAAATTGCACTTGAATACTTTTTTTTATCGATTTGTTACTCACCTTTTAAAATATATTCTTAAATATGACTGAAATGACCTTTTATACAAATTTGTCCATTAGGCGAGTTTCTGAATTGTGAAAATTTATTTTTCAAAGTTTTGTACGAATCCGGTCTGCATTTTAAAATTCAAAAATTTTTAAATTTTCTGAGAAACGTCAGCTTAGAAGGGCGTGGTCACCTGTTAGAAAATTATTCTTATTCAGATTCTTCAATTTGGTTTTTAACAAATCAAGGAAAGAATATAGTTTCACATAAATTTTTAAGAAAGCAAGTTGAAAAATACATAGATAAGAGTTATCTCAGAAAATCTCAAAATCGGAAACTTGCGATATTTTTGACTGGACTGAGGCATCAGATATCAAAAAAAACCTATCAAAAAGCGGACAGTTCCTTTTCGTCTCGTGCTTTACTCTTTTGAGTCGTTTGATGTAACTGCAAAGAGTACAGTGCGAGACCAAAGAGAAGTGTCCCCTATCAAAATTAGTCCTTCAAAGGGACTAGGGCTTCGGCGATATCAAAAGAATCAAAAAGGATACTTCAAAGTTTGGATAAAGAACCTTGAAAAATTGACTTAGAGAAGTTGGAGAAGCTCATTGCATGACAAAGCTGAAATTTACGAAACTGCAGACAAAGCTCTGTGGATATTCTTGTACCCACAAAGTAAAAACGATGATGATCAATGATGGTCTACTTGTCATCTGGCCGATCTGACTCGGCAAATCCTCCGGGTTCTCTGCTCGAATTTTCTTGCTGGCTGCTGCTCGTCCTTGTGCATTCATTCCTAATGGCTCTTTAGTGACGTGTGAAGGAATTTTGTTTTCGGAATGGATCTCTCAAGTACTGAGCTTCTTCAATGAACATGTTCGTACACTTTTAATTGTCTTTATTGTCCTCGTCTCATATTCATTGTTTAGGGATCAAGACCGTTCGTAGTCTTCGTCATGGAAGTATTCTCCGTCTCGGCTTCGTGCGCACCAATTAAATTAATATACTCGCAGACCGGACTGGCAACATCGAAGCATCGCAATCACGCAGTACGAAAATTATTGTTGCATTGTTTGTTGTTGCTTATAGTTATTAACATGCTGAAATTGAATGATTTGTTAAGTTCATTTTTTGTGGTTTTGAATAAAATGAAGACCTTGGTTGCGTAATTGTAAAAATGGAATTCTGATCAGTTACACTTTTGTTACGGTAAACAGAGTGAAATGACGAGCTAAAGTGGAGTCAAATCGAAACGAAATGCGAAGTTAAATGCAAACTCGAATACAATCAAAGTGAAAGGCAAAATGAAAGCAAATGCAGAGTGAAAAGGCAACTGAGGAAATGCAAGTGAAATGTAAACTGAAAGGAAAGTCAAATTTGCCCTTGAATTTGCCTTTACTGTTTACTTTGCCCGAAATTCTGCTTTAACTATTAATTTGCCTTTACCTTTGAAAACACTGATGTTTGAGTGAAATTTTATGAAAAAATTCTAGTTATGTGCCTTTTGATCAATATGCCACTTATTATCATTCATAAAATATCATTGCATGTGAGAGCACAATTTCATGAAAAAATACTCTATTCGTGCTTTCAAATCAATATGCCACTGATCACTTTTTCATCAAACATCATCGCGGTTGAGAGTACAATTTCATGAAAAATAGTAAATTGGTGACTAAAACATTGCCAAGTACAGGGTGTGTAAAAAACGTGTTTTTTAAAGTACAAAAAATTTCACAAAAAGTACTACGATCTGTCTTGAGTTTCTTTAAAAGAAATTACCGGCTAAATTCACCTACACCCCCACTAGTCAATTAGTTTTTAAGAAGTCAAATAAATTAATCGAGTTCTTTCATTCTTGAAAACCCATACTTGAAATTAAATGTTAGGCCCTTGTTTGTAGAAACTAAGTTGAAACCTTCTAGAGGTAGGTTCAACCTCCTAGAGGTAGTTGAAATATAACTCACCCGGTAAGCTATTAGAGAAAAACGGTAAGTGGTTAGTGCCCGCCTATGGGTAACATATTTCGAAAGTCGATCTAAACCTCTTTTTAGATTTGAAAAAAAAGTTTGAAAAAACCGTTATCATCATGCTCAACTGAATCAATGATGTAACGAAATATATTTTTGCTTCATTCAATTATTGATTCAAATTGCATATTGAGCACGAAATTTTTTGAAAATCAGAATTGGTGAATCTTTATTTGAAATCAACAGAGTAGAAAGACCTACAAAGAAAACGTTGCCTTGCATGATTGATTACTTTTTCTTGCACTGCTGATATAATCAAGTTGAAAATCAATTTTTTCATGTGAACTATGTCTCAATCAATTTTTGTACCTGAATATGAAGGGAGCCTTTTCAAATAAAGCAATGAATATATTTAAATCAAGTTTTGAATTCAGAAACCCCACTTTTTATTCTTTTGAAAAATTATTCACGCCTTTCTTTTTTTTAAGGCACGTTCACAATGTGTGTCGACCTGAGTGTGAGATTTGGGGTGTTTTTTAACGCGGGAAGAGCTGTACTTTTTTTTCTTGACCAAAACTTTTTTTTGTTGGTATCATTTTGTAGCTAAGATCCAGGGCTTCAAAATGAGGTATCGACAAGCCACATCTGAAATGAAAAATTGGGGTAAAAATGCTTAGGTTCGCACTCAGGTCGACACTCGGGTCGACACTCACAGAGTGTGGCCCTGATGTCGACCTGAGTGCGGACCTAAGCATTTTTACCCCAATTTTTCATTTCAGATGTGGCTTGTCAATACCTCATTTTGAAGCCCTGAATCTTAGCTACAAAATGATACCAACAGAAAAAAAGTTTTGGTCAAGAAAAAAAGTACAGCTCTTCCGCGTTAAAAGAACGCTTGGGTCGACACTTTTATGTGAACGCACCTTTAGGGTTTTTTTTTTGGTTTGAAAATGGATGTGAAATTTTAAGTTGTTATGTAACATCATATGTGTCCTTTTGGTTATTGGAAAAAATAATTGGGGAAAATGAAAATTAGTGTAAAAATAGAAATATTCACTCTAAAGCAATATTCAAAAAACATGTATAATGTATTTTTTCACTTCTGGAGGGACGGCTTATTACCATGTTATTTCAGGCTTCAGTTCATATTTTACGACTTTAATTGTCTTGATCATTTTTTTAAAAACACTGCTGATGTCTACAACGATGTCAACATTAACTTTTTTTTAAATCGTGCGAGATAGTTAAATTACAAATTGAATATTCGAAATATTCTCTAGTTTTTTTATGTTAATTTTTTTGTTCACACCTTAAACTATTTCACGTTCGAGCAGTCGAGCACAATTTGGCTAGACATTCTGAGATTAGACAGCCCAGAAGACTTGCTATAACTATAGATTAATAGCCTCGAATAATAATTAAAAACAAACTTTTTAATGCAAATGAAAATTACTATAAAACATTACAATTATTTTTGGAGTAAATAAGCTGTCTCGCTAATTCGAAACTTTGAATCGCTATGGCAGTATACAGTTATATTTTTTAACATTTTTCATACTAATTATTTAGATAAAAGGAAAAATTGAGAAAGTTATGAATCCTTCTGCTTTCTACATTTTAGAATTTTTTTTTATTGTTCTACTCTGTAATGCTACGAACGCGTCAGAGTGTAAAATAAAAAACTTTGAAAAAGAAAATGCAAAACAAATAAACGTAGAAACAAATGAAGTGTGCCATTCAAAGTATCCATGGTTTGATGTTGTATTTAACCCGAAACTTAAAGGGTTCGGCTGTTACGATGTTGACTCTGAACAATTAGTCGGCTTTGTAACGTACTTTGAGTCGCTGTGGTCTCATAGAAGATCGGCTTCACCTAGTGAATGGCGAAATTCTCCTAAACTAAGTGAAGACGGAATTTTTATTAGTAGTTTCAACATTCAAATAAAAAAAGATTTGAAACATGAACAAGAAATTGGTGTCAAAATGTTAGAACATTTTTTAAAAAGTCTAGAAGAGAAAAATAATGGAAGAAAATTAGTATTAAAAGTAAGGGACGAATTTTTATTCAAATTGACTAAAAAATGTGGATTCACTGGTGAGAAGAACCACTCTTTTGGAACCGAAATGACAAAAACGATAAAAGCATAAAAAATCTAAGTCAAAAAACCATTGTAACCATCGATTTGTGTTGTGAAATTTTTTGAAAAATTATAAACTTGTTCAAAGCTTCTGTTGACACAACTAATATAGACGAGTGTGGTAGCAGCTAGTGGGAAATAAATTTACTATATTTTCCGCAAAGTAGTTTTTTTGGATTGAAAAGAATTAACAAAAAGCAGGATACACACATGCTAAATTCTATATAGAGTTGAAACGAGCACATATTTCAAACTGACTTTCTCTAATTTTAGAAAAGTTCTTTAGTAATTTTGTTGCCTTGGATTTTAACGAAAGTTATTATCACACCTATCTTGCATTGGCACATAAGTGAATGTTAGACTTTTTTCAGTATATTATAATGTCAAAATCTATGACCTATGACTAGGGCCATGTTCATCCAGAGGCCATCCACAGACTAAGACGCCTGACCCAAGATTCACCTTTTTTCGGGACCCAAATCTTTTTTATTTTTGAAGTTTTTATTCAAAAATCTTGGTCTTTTCGCTCTAAAATAGCAATGAGCACTGAATAAAAGGACCCTTTTTCTTCAGAAATTATCAAATTGTCCTTTTTCACCCAAATGTCTTTTTTCGTAATTTTTCATTACGAACCCTGGTGAAATATGAAACGATATTTTGAAGTTGTTGTTATATGTCAACCTATTTTTTTGCTTATTTTTTTTCGTTTGTGTGAATTAAAAAATTGTAGTGTAATTTACATCATTTTTTCATGACTGATGTTAATTTTTCTGAACTATACAGATTGGATTAAAATTAATTATTTATTTAGAACTTCGAATGCGAAAACAAGCCATGCCAGTATGATATTATAATCACAGATTATGTTTGCCCTGAGCTGACGTCTTCAAAGTTGATGCATAAGAGAAATATGGTAACTTATCAACTAACCATTTGGCCACCGTATTGTCTCTGATAAGCGCGGCCTATATCATCAGCATTCTGTAAGGGAAAGTTGAAAATAATACTTTTGATAGCTCAAAGCAAATCGCATCAGTTGTATTAAACCTGAAAAAGGTTTAGTTCTTAGTTGTTCTGGCATAACTATTTTATTGGTGATTGCTTTGACATTGACTGTCTTTTTAACAAGAGTAAAAGCTAAAAACGAAAAAGAGTGAAAACAAAGCAAAAGTGTATACCGTATTTCCTCTAATTTTTCCCCCGGGGAGTAATTAGAGGCATGCAATTTTTTCAAACTTTAGGTGGCCTGAAATTTCTGTTTTCATTTACTGTTTGAGCTGTGTAAAAAGTGCCTGTTAGATTTTAAATTTCTCTCAGGCACTTTTTACACAGCTCAAACAGTAAATGAAAACAGAAATTTCAGACCACTTGAAGTTAGGGGGGGAGTAATAAGAGGGAGGGGAGAAATTAGAGGAAATACGGTAATAATTTTTATTTATTTCGTACAAATCAAAATATTCCTTGTTACTAAAACCAAGCCTTTATACTGAAATTATGAGCGCTTGAAAAATTCGTATTCCGTGTTTGAAACCTTATTTTTCATTGCATTCCGTCTCCCGTGCGTAAGGAATATGAGCCATAACGCAGAATTTCACGCTTATGACGATAGTGTAAAAATTTTTCAGAAAAAGTTGGTACCTGCTCTATGAAATATCCAAGTCAGAATTCCTAATTTTTTTCTAACTGGTAAGTTGAAAAAAAAACGCTAACAGTTCAGCCTTTGGTTTTCGCTACGCCGATTTTGAAAATTCAAGAGATATTTAAAGGAAACTTTAATTTTTTCAAAAAGTAAAATTAATAACAATTGAAAATAGTGAAGAAATTTTATTTCGATCTTAAAATTATAGTTGGGTTCCTGAAAAAAACCTTTAAAGTAATACACAAGCCTACTAAAGCACAAATCTTTCTAAAATAATTTCTTCAATATAAACTTTTTCAATTGAAAATAATCGAGAATGAAAATTTGCATATAGAAGACTCTTTTTCTGCTACTAAGAAGTTTCTGCTGCTTTGAATCATACTTAAACTGTGAAAATACTCTATTATTCTAAATTAACAATTGACAGTTTGCGTGTGTGAAATTCACCATTGTTCAAATTTAGAGGCTACTTTGTTGAAAGTCACGTTGAAAGTAGAAACAAAACACATTGAAAGTGAAAACAATGGTCACGATCACATAACAGCTGTTTCAAAATATATGACTAAAAAAACTAGTTTAGTAGTATATTGAGTTGGTGTCTCAAAGCATTACTGTTTTAAAGAAAAGACTCTGTGAGTGTCGACCCGAGTGTCGACCTGAGTGCGAACCTAAGCATTTTTACCCCAATTTTTCATTTCAGATGTGGCTTGTCGATACCTCATTTTGAAGCCCTGGATCTTAGCTACAAAATGATACCAACAAAAAAAAGTTTTGGTCAAGAAAAAAAAGTACAGCTCTTCCCGCGTTAAAAGAACGCTTGGGTCGACACTTTTATGTGAACGCACCTTTAGGGTTTTTTTGGTTTGAAAATGGATGTGAAATTTTAAGTTGTTATGTAACATCATATGTGTCCTTTTGGTTATTGGAAAAAATAATTGGGGAAAATGAAAATTAGTGTAAAAATAGAAATATTCACTCTAAAGCAATATTCAAAAAACATGTATAATGTATTTTTTCACTTCTGGAGGGACGGCTATTACCATGTTATTTCAGGCTTCAGTTCATATTTTTACGACTTTAATTGTCTTGATCATTTTTTTAAAAACACTGCTGATGTCTACAACGATGTCAACATTAACTTTTTTTTTAAATCGTGCGAGATAGTTAAATTACAAATTGAATATTCGAAATATTCTCTAGTTTTTTTATGTTAATTTTTTTTGTTCACACCTTAAACCATTTCACGTTCGAGCAGTCGAGCACAATTTGGCTAGACATTCTGAGATTAGACAGCCCAGAAGACTTGCTATAACTATAGATTAATAGCCTCGAATAATAATTAAAAACAAACTTTTTAATGCAAATGAAAATTACTATAAAACATTACAATTATTTTTGGAGTAAATAAGCTGTCTCGCTAATTCGAAACTTTGAATCGCTATGGCAGTATACAGTTATATTTTTAACATTTTCATACTAAATTATTTAGATAAAAGGAAAAATTGAGAAAGTTATGAATCCTTCTGCTTTCTACATTTTAGAATTTTTTTTTATTGTTCTACTCTGTAATGCTACGAACGCGTCAGAGTGTAAAATAAAAAACTTTGAAAAAGAAAATGCAAAACAAATAAACGTAGAAACAAATGAAGTGTGCCATTCAAAGTATCCATGGTTTGATGTTGTATTTAACCCGAAACTTAAAGGGTTCGGCTGTTACGATGTTGACTCTGAACAATTAGTCGGCTTTGTAACGTACTTTGAGTCGCTGTGGTCTCATAGAAGATCGGCTTCACCTAGTGAATGGCGAAATTCTCCTAAACTAAGTGAAGACGGAATTTTTATTAGTAGTTTCAACATTCAAATAAAAAAGATTTGAAACATGAACAAGAAATTGGTGTCAAAATGTTAGAACATTTTTTAAAAAGTCTAGAAGAGAAAATAATGGAAGAAAATTAGTATTAAAAGTAAGGGACGAATTTTTATTCAAATTGACTAAAAAATGTGGATTCACTGGTGAGAAGAACCACTCTTTTGGAACCGAAATGACAAAAACGATAAAAGCATAAAAAATCTAAGTCAAAAAACCATTGTAACCATCGATTTGTGTTGTGAAATTTTTTGAAAAATTATAAACTTGTTCAAAGCTTCTGTTGACACAACTAATATAGACGAGTGTGGTAGCAGCTAGTGGGAAAATAAATTTACTATATTTTCCGCAAAGTAGTTTTTTTGGATTGAAAAGAATTAACAAAAAGCAGGATACACACATGCTAAATTCTATATAGAGTTGAAACGAGCACATATTTCAAACTGACTTTCTCTAATTTTAGAAAAGTTCTTTAGTAATTTTGTTGCCTTGGATTTTAACGAAAGTTATTATCACACCTATCTTGCATTGGCACATAAGTGAATGTTAGACTTTTTCAGTATATATAATGTCAAAATCACGATTTTGCGTGGTCCCTATGACTAGGGCCATGTTCATCCAGAGGCCATCCACAGACTAAGACGCCTGACCCCAAGATTCACCTTTTTTCGGGACCCAAAATCTTTTTTATTTTTGAAGTTTTTATTCAAAATCTTGGTCTTTTCGCTCTAAAATAGCAATGAGCACTGAATAAAAGGACCCTTTTTCTTCAGAAATTATCAAATTGTCCTTTTTCACCCAAATGTCTTTTTTCGTAATTTTTCATTACGAACCCTGGTGAAATATGAAACGATATTTTGAAGTTGTTGTTATATGTCAACCTATTTTTTGCTTATTTTTTTTTTCGTTTGTGTGAATTAAAAAATTGTAGTGTAATTTACATCATTTTTTCATGACTGATGTTAATTTTTCTGAACTATACAGATTGGATTAAAATTAATTATTTATTTAGAACTTCGAATGCGAAAACAAGCCATGCCAGTATGATATTATAATCACAGATTATGTTTGCCCTGAGCTGACGTCTTCAAAGTTGATGGCATAAGAGAAATATGGTAACTTATCAACTAACCATTTGGCCACCGTATTGTCTCTGATAAGCGCGGCCTATATCATCAGCATTCTGTAAGGGAAAGTTGAAAATAATACTTTTGATAGCTCAAAGCAAATCGCATCAGTTGTATTAAACCTGAAAAAGGTTTAGTTCTTAGTTGTTCTGGCATAACTATTTTATTGGTGATTGCTTTGACATTGACTGTCTTTTTAACAAGAGTAAAAGCTAAAAACGAAAAAGAGTGAAAACAAAGCAAAAGTGTATACCGTATTCCTCTAATTTTTCCCCCGGGGGAGTAATTAGAGCATGCAATTTTTTCAAACTTTAGGTGGCCTGAAATTTCTGTTTTCATTTACTGTTTGAGCTGTGTAAAAAGTGCCTGTTAGATTTTAAATTTCTCTCAGGCACTTTTTACACAGCTCAAACAGTAAATGAAAACAGAAATTTCAGACCACTTGAAGTTAGGGGGGAGTAATAAGAGGGAGGGGAGAAATTAGAGGAAATACGGTAATAATTTTTATTATATTTCGTACAAATCAAATATTCCTTGTTACTAAAACCAAGCCTTTATACTGAAATTATGAGCGCTTTGAAAAATTCGTATTCCGTGTTTGAAACCTTATTTTTCATTGCATTCCGTCTCCCGTGCGTAAGGAATATGAGCCATAACGCAGAATTTCACGCTTATGACGATAGTGTAAAATTTTTCAGAAAAAGTTGGTACCTGCTCTATGAAATATCCAAGTCAGAATTCCTAATTTTTTTTCTAACTGGTAAGTTGAAAAAAAAAACGCTAACAGTTCAGCCTTTGGTTTTCGCTACGCCGATTTTGAAAATTCAAGAGATATTTAAAGGAAACTTTAATTTTTTCAAAAAGTAAAATTAATAACAATTGAAAATAGTGAAGAAATTTTATTTCGATCTTAAAATTATAGTTGGGTTCCTGAAAAAACCTTTAAAGTAATACACAAGCCTACTAAAGCACAAATCTTTCTAAAATAATTTCTTCAATATAAACTTTTCAATTGAAAATAATCGAGAATGAAAATTTGCATATAGAAGACTCTTTTTCTGCTACTAAGAAGTTTCTGCTGCTTTGAATCATACTTAAACTGTGAAAATACTCTATTATTCTAAATTAACAATTGACAGTTTGCGTGTGTGAAATTCACCATTGTTCAAATTTAGAGGCTACTTTGTTGAAAGTCACGTTGAAAGTAGAACAAAACACATTGAAAGTGAAAACAATGGTCACGATCACATAACAGCTGTTTCAAAGTATATGACTAAAAAAACTAGTTTAGTAGTATATTGAGTTGGTGTCTCAAAGCATTACTGTTTTAAAGAATCTTCATAAGGAAAAATAGTAATTTTATAAAAAAAAACCGAGCTTCTCTTGAGTCTTTCTTGCATCAAATTTGTTAGAAGTTGAATATATATTAGTCTTCAATAATTTAGTCAAATATCTATTAAAAAACTTGAAATTTTGCGAGTTATTCATGATGGCAGTTCATAAAATAACATTTTTGCACGAGTGAACATTATTGAGAGTGTCTATTATGAACCCGGGACCGGTCTCAGGTGAACGTTATTAAGAGGTGATCGCTAATGGGATTGATCGTTAATCAGGAGGTCATTTTGCCTTTATTAAAAACAACCAAAAGTTTTTCCCAAAAGTTGGATGCTTACTTACCGAAATATACATATTTTATATATTGAAAAGTACTTTCCCGTATTTTCTATCTTAAGCAGAATTCCTTATGAAAAGCTTGAGCAGTAGAATTTTTTTTTAATATTGTATAATTAAAGAAAAGTAAAACAGTTACATAACATGTTTTTGCAATACTCTTGACATTCGAGCAAATTAACTGAATAAGATAGCAACATAAATAAGCGTTAAATTTTTAGAAATACTAGGTTTAAACAAAATGTATATTATCAAGAAATCTTTTTTAAAGTAAACAATCTGTGAAACACAAACATTTATAAAAAATGAAAATTTACACTGACAAATACAAAAAATGATTCACTCACTTGGTACAAACCACACTAGTGATTAGGCAGTCAGCTTTTGAACGGAAAGCGATGACTAGCACAACTAAAGTCAAAGCATAAATAAGGCTTCGGTTGAAATTCAGCTTGTCAATAGATAATAAGAGCCCTGTAAAAATGTTATTCAATAAAGTGAGGATTGAAAAAGCAATTTTTTGCAGAAAAAAACTCATAAAAAATATTTTGACTCGCTCCCCCAACGCAAAAATATGTGAAAAAATAAAAAAAAAGAAGTTTTCTTGCATTGGCGCCAAAACATTTATCACGGGAATAAAGGCTATATTGGGAGGGAAAGGGAATAAAAGAGCGCCATTAATAACATAGGGCCCAACTACAAAAACATGTTGTACATAGCTTTGAATACTTGAGCCTACTGCATGAATTAACTCGGTGGGCATGCTTTTTCATGCATCCAGAGTCACTATTGAGTGAATCGTGTCTAAAGTATGTGTGTGTGCGCATCTCAACTCCAAGTCCCCGAAGTGGTCGTGTGGGTGTGAGAGTCGATCCTTCTATCTCAATCTTCACATAGTATTTGGACTGTGTTCGCATAAATTTCGGCTTTCAAACAAAGCTAGATCTGTCCGAAAATAGTGCAAATTAAAAAAGTTACGAGTTAAACAAATGATAAATTAATTTCTCCTGACTATTTTTTTAAAGCTCCCGCCTTTTGGTCTTAAATTACCCGCTTTCTTTTTAAAGTGAATTTTTTTCTATATTCCAAGATGATTTTTTAAAAATGATTCATACCATCATGTAGTATGTAGTATGTATCTTAGCTTTCTTATGAGCTATAACAATCACCTGTATAATTTTAAAATTAAAGATATACTTACAGTAAGAAATAAAGTTTTTGGTATAGGTCCGCCTATTTGAATACGTGAATGTCTCAATTTTTCATATTTTACAATTCAAATTTCTAGCTCATAAGAAAGCTGAGATACGAGACCAGTGTTGTGAATCTTAGATTTGCGGCACCAGCACCATCTCTTGGCACCGACTTTGAAAATTTTGGCACTGGCACCAGCTCACGGCACCGACTGAGAAAGATAAAACTTATATCAGAGTATATTCACACACCAAACTTTTGCAAAAAAGATTAGGTAGCTAGTGATAGTTTGACAAGGGAAGACATGAGTACCTTTGAGGGGTAGGATTTTGGTAATATTTGGGAACCGACGTTTATGCTGTTTTAATTCACATTATAATCTACAACCGTATATTTAAAATGCCGTTAGAAAACTGAGCTATATTTTGAGAGTAGGGATATAAACAATCATGTAGATTGAAATTGCAACAAACGCCAGTTCCAAGATAAAACTGTAAATTTTGCGGGATGGCCCTGGGTAAGATACCATGGAATCAGACATGTTTGAATGTTTTGTCAAAACCAAACTTTGCTGCACTAAAAGAAAACTCCGGCTGAGATTGGGGGATATTTATGCCCTCGTTTACTCCGTCGCAGGGGTGGGACTCGGCGATCCTAGATAAAACCTGCCATATTTTTCGCCCAGTTGGGCTGATGAAATATATGCCAAGTTTTTCTGGAAGTTATTACCGCTTTTCAACGGATGAAAGACTCATCATATTTTTCCACCCAGTTAAGTGCTTTGAAAGACATGATTAGTCTTTCCTCCGCTGGAAATTTCCAGTGGCCTATTTAAACTATTTCGATACACTTATATTTTTCCAGTCTTCGGGATAGGCATGTATTGATCGAGTTATCCTCTCTTACTTTAATTCCTCAGATTCTTATTGAATCTGAGGTCAGGAAGACTTGTCGGCTAAGTGCGGTAGATTTTCGAGTTGATGAAGCCCACAGAAAGAAGACACGTGGCATCAAGTCAGAGAAATAGGGTGACCACGGCGAAATCGGTAAGCCCTTTTCATCGAGCTTACTTCGTAGTTATTGTTGAGAATTGCGTAAGAACAAAGTAATGAGAAGTAGCTCCATACTGCATGCAGATGAAGTCTTTAAAGCATGGCCAACCTGGCACTGCGGGAAGAAATTTGCTAGAGAAAGGACAGATATGAAACATTACCATCAAGAAAGACTGGTCCTACAATAGGCTGTCTTGAACCACTATTTAACCAAAAAAAAGTAAATGATTGTTACTTGTAAGTATATGCTGCACTCTCAAGCGTAGCCTAATCTTGCAGTGTACAAGATTCCTTAAGTAGTTCAAGATTCAAAAGACTTTATTTGTTGTCGATCATATTTGTCCTACTTCATATGTCTATGTTTTTCAAGACTTCTAACCATTTTGGAGTGCAACAAAAATAATGCTTAAAATTATGGTTGAGTGCAAAATCCCCTCTTCCCCACGCAGAGTGCTTGGATTCAGAAAATAACCTTCTATTCGTGTTTCTCGACCCCGATTCCGTAAGGAAGCTGGCTGTTTTTTGACTGTTAGAAAAAAATTGAACCACGAAGGGGTATCATGGGTTTCCGTGTATTAACGCAGTTAACATAATGTCATGTTGGTTTTTCAGTCAAAATTTGGAAATTTCAAATAGGCGCCTTTTGAATTGCTTGGTTATTTATTTTTTGTTAGTCCTTCAAAGTAGTCTCAGAGGCTTTAACGAATCATTAGATTTTTTAGTTATGCAGGTAATTGTATCAAGCATTTAACGTTTTTTTCTGTATTCAAACTGCATTTACCTGCATTAAGGTACTGCATTTAATAAACTTTTATCAGACACTCGACAAAACTGAGCTGAGGATTTGCGAAAAAAATCAATTCTGAGAAAAATAATGTGCGGCCGAGCAGAAGCAATTATGAGATCTATATTTTAGTTCAGATCATTATTTCTCCTCGCTCTTTTTGATTTAATCAAACATTCCTTCATATGGTTTAATATAAAATCATGAAATGTTCTTAAAAACTATTGCTTTTCTTCAAGGCGTCTTATACGGTTGTGACAGTTGTTGCTTCTTGTACAGTTTTTCATGCTGCTTGCAAATTCGAGGTTTTATTTATTTTTTTCATGAGATGTTTTGAGCTCTGACGCTTTTAAAATTTCAGGTCGTGTCAGTTTAGATAATTTCCTTCATTTGGCCATAACTTTTATTTTCAGATAACACTCACTGGGTTTGTCCTGGTTTGAAAGTACCCTTAAACGCTCAGAGAATCAGTACTCTAAGGATCCCAACCATCTCGAGAAGTGGCCCTGTAATATTCCCTTCCCCTCCCAATACAGCCCGCAATCCCATTTAAATTGCTTTTCTGGTCCTTTTATGGCGAAATTATTGTGTAAAAATGGTTTTCGACCATCCTAAAAAAGTCAGTTTTTGGCGGGGGGGTATATGACAGTAGGTCGATGTTTTTGGGGGGGGGGTATATTACAGTAGCGCTTTTGGGGGGGGGGGGGAGCGGTATATTACAGTAGCGCCCAAAATTCTATGCAGTCGACTCCCTCCATAGTGCACACCCAAGGGACCGGCGTCAGATGTGCACTATGACCGGGGCTGCACTATGACGGATGTGCACTATGGAGGGGTTTTCATCCAAAACAAATTATGTTATTCTTGAAATCTAAAACAGGACAAACGCAAACTGCTTCTTGGCCGCTTCTTTCAAAAACACTGGCTTTTGAAGGTTTCCATCAAACGTTGGTATTCTAGTAAAGTTCCTACGACATCTTTTAAAGGACCATAATTGTTGATGCATATGAAAATTTGGCAAATTCAAATGCGCGCGTGACACTTCTCTTCCGTCACGCACTCTACTTTTTGCAGTTATTTCGAGCTACTCAAAGAGTACAAGATTCCTGAAGCTCTTGGTTTAAAAAGAGAAATGACCCATGCGCGCATTTGAATTTGCCAATTTTCATTTGCATCAACAAAATATGGTTCTTCAAGGCGAGAGATGCACATCAGGCACAAAAAAGAATAATAGTTTTCAATTAGTGTCTTGTTTGAAAGAAGGTGCCAAGAAGCACTTTGCGTTTATCCTGTTTCAGTTTTCGGTCGCATTCTTTTGAGCCAAGCCTCGAAAAGATCAGCTAAATAAATAACCATGTCAGAGAATAGTATCAAACCAGCTGTATACAGTCAAGCTTTGATATAACGTCACCTCCCTCAGGTTCGTTCCACCCAGGGTCTGACACTTTTTTACCCTAATTTTTAACAGCTTTTGCAAGTTGTCTTCAGTCAGTCTCGTCGCATATATCACAAGGATTCTAATTTTGCCGATTGGTTTCGTGAATGACAAAATTTTGTCGAAAAGACCCGCGGGTACTGAATTTAACGTCACCCTATTTCAAGAAAGTGGGTTGTTAAATCGAGTACCCGCAGATCTTTTCGGTAAAACTTTTTTCATTCGCAAAAACGATCGGCAACATCAAAATCCTTGCGATATTTGCGATTAGACTGACTGAAGACAATTGGAAAAAGGTTCCAAAACTTAAAGGGGCATGCTCGTCGCCGATGGGAATATTTGAAAGGCGGGTACTAGCGAAATTCAAACAAGAATTAATTTGACGAAAATTTGGAAAAGATAAGCAAAAATTATACCTCTAGTGGGAATCGAAACAACGACCATCTTTCACAGTACGCCACCGATGCTATGAAACGAAGAAAGTTTTTCTGATTACTTATTTCCCGCAGGATCCTGAATTAAAATTTATTTTTAAATGATTCTCGTTTGAATTGACCTGGTACCCGCCTTCTAAATATACTCATCGGTGGCGAGCCTGCTCCTTCAAGGTAAAAAAGTGTCGGACCCTAGTGAGAACAAACTTGAGAGGGTGACGTCAAATCGAGGGTTGACTGTATAAACAAATATTAGCCAAACGAAACTGTAACTTGACAGGCGCAAATAGAATACAGCAACCACAGACAGTAAAAAAACCGCAAACAGTACAAAAACACTTGCAAAAAAAAACAAATAGAACAACAATGATGCATTAGTCATTTTCACGTTGTAATGATAAAAAATTAATCAATTTCGCTTTAAAACATTGACTTTTTTGAACATTTATGTAAAAATATATGAAGTATGCACTAAAGAGAGAGGCGTTTATTGGATTCGTTTCAGCGGGGGTGTACTAAAGGGTGTGCACTATGGCGGGGTCTGTGATATAAATTTATATAGTGGCGACCAAATCGGAAGCGGGTGTACACTATGGCGGGTGTACACTGCGAAGGAGTATACTGGAACGGAGTTTTCAGGAATTTTTTGAATAGATGGTCATAGTTAGAGGTTGAAGTCAAGGTCGTGATACCTAGAAATTGTTGTTTTGTTTGTTTAAATGTAAATCAAATATAGAAAACCCATATTATACATATATGATAATAGAAGTTTTTCCATATCAAATTTACATTTGGAGAGAATCAAAATGACGATTTCTAGGCAGCACTTTATTTCCGTAAATACCCCCAAATAACTCCCCACCAAATAACCCCCCCCCTCAAATAACCCCTCTGAAATAACCTCCCCCATCAAATAACCCGGTTATTTAAGGGGGTTATTTGAGGGGGTTATTTGGGGTATGTTTTCAGGGTATATTTTATCTTAAAGGGAAGTCATGTTATTTCGATATTTTGACCTGTTTTCGTCCCTTATCCACCTGGAAGGTAGGTAGGTATCTACCCTGAAGCTCGGTATCAAATTAATGGATTACCCTTTCACTCTCACTCTGACTCGAACTCTCATCTCACAAAACTCTCAAGTTACTTTCGTGTATCCAACAGGAAAAAATCACCTCTCAGTCTTACTTATTCTCACTTTCAGTGTACCCAATGAGTTTTTTTACCTTCATGTTCAGTGAAATTTTGCAGAAATTGAAATTTTTCAGTCTCAACCAACCAACCAGTAGTCATCCACTTGGTTTGGAGCGATTTGTTTTACTTTTTTAGGTTTGAGAACCAGTTTTCCCGACTAATTCGGGCATGCTGAAGATGGTTTGATAATGATAAAACTCCGTTTTCTCGGGTATTTTTTGAGTATTCGGACATAATTGGTTTTACCAAAACTCGATTTTACGAAAAACTCAAGAAATCCCCGAAAAAACGGCGTTTTACTACTATCAAACCATCTTCAGCATACCCGAAATAGTCGAGAAAACCGGTTTTTGGAACATGAAGAAGGTAAATTTTTTTCTGATCCAAGTGGACCACCACTTGGTTTGATTGTAGCCAGGTCGTACACAGTTGGGGAATATATGCAGTGCAGTGGTACCCGGTAGTAATATTTTCGTCTTGAAATGAGATTTTTAAATTTAAAATGTTTTTCTATGATTCAACTTCAGTTATACTAGGTAATCCATGCGCCAACAAAACCAAGTGGTCGTTCACTTGGAGCAAAAAAACTTTTTACCGTTTTCATCTTCCAAAACCTGTTTTCTGGACTAATTTGGATATGCTGAAGATGTTTGATAATAGTTAAGTAAGGTTTTGTATGGTATTTTTAGTATTGGGAAAAAATCGATTTTGTTATTTGAGGGTCATGTCCTTTATTTCGACTTGAATCTCCAACTGTGATTAAAGAGTTCAATTTAGTAGTAACGCCTTTTTTAAAAATATCCGGTATGAACACGAGAATCCCTGCCGGTAAGACCGCCACCTTCTGGTACGAAATTTTACGGAGAATCTGAATTTACGAACTGTTTTTCGAAAAAAGGCAGTTGAGCTTGTTATTTCGACCTACAAAATATGAAAAACAGAGTCATTATAGGTTTGAGCCACCGTTCCAAATGAAGTAACAAATATTTGCAAAAGCATTTTGGACGGAAAACTTTATCCTCGCTAAGCTAACCTGAAATTCTGACCCGGAATCGTGTTCAGCATGGTCGATTTGCTAATTTCAAATTCTTCCAAAGTTCCAATATTTGTTGCCTGGAGAGAAATTCAAAGTTTGATGATGATTTTCATATTTCAAGAAATAACTAGTAGCAAATCGACCATGCTGAACACGATTCCGGCGTCACAATTTTAGGTTAGCTTAGCGAGGATAAAGTTTTCTGTCCAAATGCTTTTGCAAATATTTGTTACTTCTTTTTGGAAGGGTGGCTCAACCCTATAATGACTCTGTTTTTTATTTTCCAAGCTTTTTTTTGTTGCAGTTTCAGTTGCTCTTTTTAAATAGTGTGTAGGGTTCACTAAACACACAGCTGTATTTCACCTAATTCAACTTTTTTAGGTAAAAAACGGTAAAAAATGACACGACTTTTTCTTTGATCGATCATTTTACATTAAGACATCATAAAAAACTCACAATAATATGTCTTTGGAAAGCTTATTTCTTGCGATTTCTAAAGAGTTATATAAGTGATGCATGTGTATATAAATTTTCCAGCAGCAACTGATTTTCTGAACATACACAAGTCACATTTGACACCATTCAGAAAGAAGTCGAAATCTCTATCCATACCCGCTTTTCTCTAAAAGCGGTTCGTAAATTTAAATTCAAAAGGCGCCAATTTAAATTTTTCAAATTTTGACTAAAAAACCATGATACCACACCCCCCCCCCCCCCCCTGTGGTTCGAAAAAAATTTTTTTTTCTTAAAACCAAAAAAACGCGCGGCTTTCTCATGAAATCGGGGTCGAGAAACACGAATATGAAGTTATCTCCTCCACTGATCAGTCCCCGTGAGGGGGGATTCTGAACTCAAGCCGCAATTTTATGGAGACCCTATTTTTTAAAGTTTTGAATTTATTTTTTTTAATAAAAATACAGAAAAAGCTAGTATGAAAAGAAATAGCATCGAAATCCGACAAATTCAGACTAAATATGAAAGCAACATAATTTAGTAAAAATAATACAGGTACTTTAAATAACAGCAATTTTTTTTCGCCAATTCAAAAATAGTACAGTTAAAGTTCTTTATTAGATACACTCCATAGAAGCTACACCTCCTTACCAGCTACACCTGAGTCCGGTCCCTAATAAGGGTATGTTCCGTAAAATATAGCCCTTATATAAGCTACACCTCTCTATAAGCTACATCTAGGATTGGTCCCGACGTGTAGTTTTGTCATAGACCAAACAGGTTTGCGAATTAATTTTTTTGATAGAGTCTGAACGACTTATTTTTGGAAGAAAAGGTTATTATTTGCTCTCTTTTTATTTCAGGAAAAAGCCAAAACTGGCTAAAAACTCATCACAACTATTTTAACAGTGAATAAATTATATATATCTAAACTGTGAAATTTGGCCTGCTCAAAGGTAGACAACTACTCTCCCCCCACCCCCCCCCCCCCGCCCTGGTCCTACCGAACGGGTAGTCCAAACTAGGGAGAACGTAGTCTGTTACGTACGCAGTGAGCGTAGCTGAGAACGTATTTTTATTGGCTTAGTCAAATTTGTCAGCAATTTTTTTTCAATTCACTAGGATTGCAAAGAAATATGCTAGTTTTTCAAGTTCTGCTCCACACTGGTTAGAAAAACATCTAGCGACTTCTGTTTTATCATTTTGCTGTTCATTTTCACCTACTTATTTTTCCTGTTTTATTGACAAATTTTGCTCTATTGACAAATAGAGCTTATTGACAAATATTTGCTCTCAGCAAGCACTTGTAAGGCGGAAATCTAATTTAAAGTTGTTAGCGTTTTCGTTAGCGTTTTCGTCTGATTCTGCATCCTGATATGCTGACCTTTTATTGGACTTTACTAGCAAGTGTCGTATCCACCTCACAGCCAAGTGTCGTGCTGGAATCATGCTAAAAGTCTCATGGCTCACTTATATATGTCGTCGTTGTCATCTTCGTTGTCGTTGAAGTTATTTTTTATAAAATCCTTTTTTTCGCCAAAAAACGACGACAACGACGACGATTTATTAAAAAATCCAACGACAACGCCATCGACAACGACGACGCCAAAGACAACGAAATTTTTTCATTCAAAATTGAACAAATTTCGCATTCTCAGACAAGGTTTCAAGGTAAAACCAAATATAGTTAAGGAGAATATAGTTAATCCTTAAAATTCTGACTTAAAAAAATTTGTCTAATTTGTAAGAAAAATTTTCGTTGTCGTTGGCGTTGTCGTTGGATTTTTATAAATAGGGTCGTCGTTGTCGTTGTCGTCGTTGTGTTGGCGTTGGCCGTTGCGTAAAAGTGCCTTTATAAAACATTTTTTCAGCAGCGACGACGAAACGACAACGTTTATAAACGAGCCATTAGCGCAGAAACAAACATATGTTCAATAAATATAATGCTGAACTATTCGAGAACAATTTACTTTCTGTATAATAAATCCTGGAAAATTCTGGAAAACCGTAGCTTTATAAAAGTCTTTATATACTAATAAATAGCGCAGAAAAAGAGCTATCTTTGAAACCAAACAGAATGTTTTCGGCCAAAAAAAACACAGACGCTCCAATGAAAATTTCAAAAACTGTACCTGTGGAAGTATTAGTGAAGAAATTATTGGCTGTTAAAAAGTCCAATTTTTTCCCAAAAAGTCTATAATATAAACACACTTTATATACCAATCGATAGCCTAGAAAAGTAGCTATTTTTGACAGAATTTTTTTCGGTCAGGAAATAAGTACGCCAATTGTTTCTGGAGAAAAATTCAAGTTAGAGAAAAATGCAATATTTTTCACGTGGTCCTGACGCAAAATGAAAATATGAATTCAATTTTTTGCTGAATTTTAAGGCCTGACACGCTGTGACTATACCGCCGGTCTTAAAAGCGCGCAAAATTGTCGTTTTCTTTTGTAAGCGTAATGAAAAAAATTCAGTTTGAAAAAGCTGCGCGGATTTCATATGTGTGAGATGTTATGCTTCAAGGGGCACGATTATTCTATATCTGAAATTTTTTTAAATTTGTGTCTGGATGTTCCATAAGTTGTACGAAAACATTCGAAAAAGTAAAATGTTCAATTTTTTTATTCAATTTCAACCAATAAAAGTATCCAGTCACTGTGGAATTTCGTAGACCATTTCTTCTCGCTCTTCATCCAAGACAAAGTTCATTTGATGAAATAGTGTGTTTTGAGGTTTTTGGCGAGTTGAAAACAGAGTCAGTCTTTTTCTCTTTTGTTTCAGTTACATAATTTTTAAGGAACTGTAGCATTTCAGACCCAATTTTCAATTTTCGTTTTCCAGGATCCACGAAAACTAGATAGATAATAAAAGCTTCTTCATCACCAGTGTCTTTACCGTAAGATATTACTCCACGCAGTGTTTCAGTCCTTGTTTCTACACAAATAATCATTTGTTCTCGCCATCCTTGTATCAATGCAGCATGACTCCGATCTTTATTGGCAAAAGCATCATTTTGCTTGCCCAATTACTATTTCTACCACTTTCTAATGCAATAAGTTTATAATCTGAAAGTTCAAACACTGAAAAGGCGGACTGTACTTAATTTAATACTGATCAAGTTGTCGCTAAAAAAATTAATTTTTTTTTGTCGTGAGCTGTTAGTAAAAGAGAAATGCTGCTCATTTTATTAAATGACTATTTTTCAGCAAATCATTGATGCACCGTGCAAGTTGAAAAGATTTCGCAAATCGTAAAAAGTTTGAAGGCTAAGTTTAAAACTTACAAAATTGAGGGTTGAAATCGTGGGTTGAGTCACGTACACGCTGTTATGCGACTTACTTTTGTCGACCTCCAAAAAATTTTTCATATAAACTGAAAAATGTCTTAATACCAAAATGTTAACTAGATTTCAGCGGTCATTTTCAGTACAAAATAAATAAAATTAAAATAAAAACTTTTTGTCTGGAACTGTTTGGAAACGTCGAAAATTTGTTATGCGACTCGTGTTACGCGGGAGTGTGAGAAGGGCTTTAAAAACAAGTTGAGAATTCCGAACAGAAGATCAAATTAAATTTCCAGGCACCATCTCTGATCAGTCCTTTAACACTCTAGAAACGACTGATTTTGAAGTGTTTCGATTTCACTTACTTTTAAGTCTTTTTTCATGCGGTTTTTTTTATTCAGTAACATATGAGTTGCGTCACACGATGGCTAGAAAAAAATTTGCTACTTTACCCGTACCATGGTTTTTTCCATTTTTGAATTCGCGCTTTTTTCGAAAAAAAGAAGAGTTTCTTCTTTTTTCCGCCGAAACACCATATTATACCCAAAAAATCATGGAAGTTCAAAAGACACTTTTAAATAAGAACACTTTTATAGAAATTGACATATGACAATACCATTTTGCCAAATTGGCAAAATGTATCAAATGTCATAAAAATGCGATATCTTAATTTCTTTCGAAGTTTCTTATTCAGAAGTGTGATTTTCGAACTATCCGTGACTTTTTAGGTATAACATGGTGTTTCTTCAAAAAAAGATGGAAAAAAATTCTTTTTCGAAAAAGGCGCAAATTCAAAAGACGAAAAACCATGATACGGGTATGATCGTTTTTCGAAAAACATTTTCAGCTGTCTTTATCATCTCAAAATCAGCCGTCTTTAGAGTGTTAAAGCATTATCTGTAAAACTAGACCACTTCCTTTAAACTTTTTTACCTCAATTTTTCAAAATTTCCAGCTTTAGCTCACTTTAAAAGGATATAATTATGAGTAAGTTTACTTTCATAAACGCTAGCTCCAGATTTGAATGTCGATATATAAATCATTTCGAAAAAAATTTCACAAAAGTATTTCTATTTGAAACAAAACTTGATTTTTTATGCGAATTGCTAAACTTAACGAAAAAAAACTGCCTGAATTGAAACAGTCAAAGAAGTTTTAATTTCAAAAGCCTAATCAATTCTGGATCAAATAGTATAAATGCTTTAGAAAGAGAAGAGGTTACTTCTTTAATCCAACCACGCCCCCGATTTATAAAAAGTGACCCAAAATTACCCACCGAACTCATTCGCTCTGCACACCAAGATACGAGAAGCATTTATGAACACTTTATGAATCAAAAAAATTGAATTTTGTCGAAAACATTTGCCACCCGCCCCTCGGGCTAGATGGTCTTTTTCAGGTATTTAGCGTCACAAACTGCTCTTAAAGTTCAAAAGTCATCTTCGAAATTTAAATTCTTCTCAAAGACAATAATTATTGAAATATTTAATTCCTCGCACGTTCGAATAATTATTGTCTTGAGAAATTTAAATTTCGAAGATGACTTTTGAACCTTAAGAGCAGTTTTAAAAGCAAATCGACCATGCTGAACACGAATCCGTCGTCTGAGTTGCGGGTTGGTCTAGTGACGAAGCTTCACGTTTTTGAGTGATTATTAGTTTTTTTAAACTGTCGCTTAGCACTTTGAGGACATTATTTGTTCAATTTTAAAGCATTTTTAATTGCAATTTTAATTCTCATCCAAATGATATGTGGGTTTTGCTGAACAAACGGCTCTATCACATCTAATTTTCCACATTTAAGTGAAAAAACTTTTTGAAAAAATAACACAATTTTTTCTTTAGGCAAAAAAATTCCACATTTAGTTATCATAAACAACTGAACGATATGTCATTGGAAAGCTTGTTCTCTGCCCTTCCTAACGAGCCATGAAAGTTCTGCATGTGTATATGAAATGTTTGAGTACTACCTGATTTTCTGAACATACCCAGTCGCATTTGACACCATTCAGAAATTGGTTTAAATCTTGTGCCAAAACGGCTTTTTGAAAAATGGTTTGCAGATTCGGATCCTCATGAATTCTGCACCAGAAGCTGCTGGTCTCACCGGCAGGACTTCCCGTGTTAATACAAAATAAATATTGGCTGAAAGACACTATTTGTACCTGGCGAAAATCAAGTTTCATAAACTTACAAAGCAGTTTCGAACCATATAAGCAATATGAAACGTGTTTCAAGATTTTTAGTTGTTAAGATTTTAAGTTTTTAGTTGACTTATTTATTTAGAGACCATATTCATCATCAACTAGTTTGATTTAATCATAAAAGTAGCTAGTACAGGGAGCAAGTTTTCGCCTTTGAATGATCCTGCTTTTGGACTTATCGAAGATAAGCCTGAGGAATACGAAGGTCAAAAACTTCGCCCCTTTTTCCATTTTTTCAATTAACACAAAGTACTTTGCATGTTACTACAAAGTCTTTTGCATTATTTTGCGAAGTCATTGACCATAAACTGTTCTCTTCTTTCGCAATAGTGTTTATTCATCCACCTAAGACCCTTTCTAAGAAATATGAAGTTTTCGAAATACTTGATAATAATAATGAATATTGAGTTCGAAGAGCGATATTTTCAGATTTTTAAAATAAAACTTTGATGCATCAATCAGCTATTTAAATTCAATTTTTAAGAATCGAAAATATAATAATAGAAATAATCATTGATTTCAAGGCTGAACATGTCATCAATCATAGAAATGTCAATATCATTAAAAATAAAAGGCATGGGCTTGGATAGTCATCTTTTGAAAGTCACCGATTCTTTGCATTTGTAATCTCTTGTCAAAAGAATAAACAGAAACGTTTTCATAAATTGAGAAAGGTAACAAAATCGGTGACAAAAAATAATAAGTTTTTCAGCCACTTCTTTGTTAACTGTTTTCACGAGAATTTATACTTTTTTCAAAAAAACCTTCTAGTTTCATTTGATGTGAACATGAACTAAACGTATAACGTAAAAAAGGCAAGAATATATCATGCAGGCAATATTAATCAAATGAAAATTGATAACATATTTAAAAAATATGAGATAGAAAAATGTGCGCAAAAAATGAGTATGAAAAAAAAATAAAAACCGTATTTCCTCTAATAAGCGCCCCCGCTCCAATAAGCGCCCCCCCCCCTATTTTTTGACTAAAATTTTGGAGTTAAGGCCACTTCTGATTGACAATTTCAAAATTTTTAGGGGGTTTGAAAAATAAAGCGCCCCGGGGCCTTATTAGAGGAAATACGGTAAGTATGAAAAAATTCATTCACAATTCTCTTTCTAGCTAGTGAAAATATATGATAGTCTTCCATTTTTTTTCGATTTTCGATCTTCAATAGTTCTCATTAACGATTTGCAGAAAAATGAAAATTCGAGAATATGAAACAATTTTTTGTTAATATGATAAACTTTTAATGTATTCAGACCATGTTACGACCAAAGATCACAGTAATAGTGAAAAAATGCGAGAATTTTATTCAAGGCCTGTATTAATTATGTAATACACATTGCTCAAATCACACTACTGACTTACTAGAGACAATCAGCAATAATCAGATATGATGCTAAAAAAAAAAAAAGCGGACTTCGGTATGTCATACCGGCTCAAAACGATCGGAAAGAATTTTTCAGAGTCGTTTGTAATTGCTGAAAATGATGGAAAAGGCGAAATAACGACTGGTAAAGAGTAAATGTAGAAGGTTTGGCTCACACACACAAGACTTATGAAAGGGGTTCACTTTTATTCACTCGAGAGCCACAAGGGCTCTCACACATACAATGCAAATGAGGAGATGCTATTGGATTCTGGATGGCCCATTCTTTGCTGAGACTGGCTGGTTCCTCCCTATGACTGAGAGCTGCTGGACTCCTTGGCTTGACACTTGACTTGAGACGGTGGACGAGGAGCGGACCCATCGGCTGGTTGACTGACTGACTAAAATGAGCAGAAGCGTAGCGGTTCCTTTGCTTGGCAACTGACTGATGGAATGGCACCTGGACTGGCGACGACTGCGACTTCTTGGCTTCTGGAGCATCCACTAGCACTTCACGGTTAAGGTCCGCCGACCCCTTCATAGTCTCTGTGTGTGGCTGTCTTCTACACAGAGGAATGTGGATTTCATGAGAGGGGATATGCCTTCGATCTGAACAGGAATCAACTCTTCTTTTGGAGAGTTACGAGTCTCACTCCAATAGTCTTAACACTAAATGGCACTCCATAGAGTGAATGATTCTTACTATAGTGACCCTTCCAGGGTACACGACTTAATCTACTAAACCTAGTGCAGGTCCCTGACCTTGGATTACTTAGAGGCGCGAGCAATGTCAATGACTCGCTCGATTCCATATCACTGAAACTGCATATCACTGAAACAGACATATCACTGACACTGAAACCAGATCCTGAGGGCAGAGAATCGGACTGGCATGGCTGAACCACCAAAGCTGAAGTCAAGAAGGAGCGATGCTTAACGAGCTGAGGAGCAAAGAGCGAAGACTGAATGCGGAGATTGCGTAAGTGCTGCGTGCAAGTTTGGAACTTCTCACCAGACACGCAATTAGATAGCTGGAAATTAAGGAAGATTATTTATGAGAACGGGTTGTATAATAATGGACTCGCTGATTAGACGAGTAGATGAGAATGAAAGTAGTTGTAAGCGTTGAGGGCTTGTGGGTAATGTCATGCCAATATTGGCGCGAATTCCAAATAAGTTGTTTCAGTTATTTGCTTGGTTTAAGTCATGTTTATGTGACTTTCGGTTACCAAAGGAAGGTTTTCTCGAACCACCCTTTGTCCCTACCTTACAAAAGCACATTTTTAGATGCAAGATTCTTGGACCGAAATTTCAGTTTTTGCTTCGAAGACCAAGGTAAAAACAAACTTTAAAGGTATCCAGATACCTGAAAAAAGAGAAAATTACTTTTTTTAAACATATTCTATTCAAGCATATATAAATCCAGCACTCAGATAGTCAAAGCAGATAATCACTATGGTTAATATTGGCTCTTGGGATTTTAAAGAACCCCGATTTTTCAAAAAAAAGTTGCTTCTCTTCACTGTTCATTTTTTGACAAAACTGCGCTTCTAACAGCTTCAGGATACCACATTTGAGAGCTGAGATCCGAGGAAATATCGAGAAAGTATAATAGTTTCGTTAAGTTTTATATAGATTTATATACGATATCTAAGTAGTCGTCCACTTGGATAAATTTTTTCACGTTTTTGGTTTCCAAAACAACTTTTCTGCACTAATTCGAGCATGCTGAAGATGCTTTGACAGTAGTAGAATCACGTTTCATCAAGAAACTTTTAAGTTATCGT
>SADC01000744.1:29485-65533 GCA_004194705.1 Ditylenchus dipsaci | reverse complement strand
TAGTCCGAGGTTTGGACTGGTCAAATGATCAGTTTGTTATGATTGGGTATGGAACTTCATGTCTATGAGCAAGTGTTGTTAGTCCAAGGTTTGGACTGGTCAACTGATCAGTTTGTTATGATTATGGTTATGGAACTTCATGTCTATGAGCAAGTGTTGTTAGTCCGAGGTTTGGACTGGTCAAATGATCAGTTTGTTATGATTGTGGTTATGGAACTTCATGTCTATGAGCAAGTGTTTGTTAGTCCGAGGTTTGGACTGGTCAAATGATCAGTTTGTTATGATTATGGTTGTGGAACTTCATGTCTATGAGCAAGTGTTGTTAGTCCGAGGTTTGGACTGGTCAAATGATCAGTTTGTTATGATTGTGGTTATGGAACTTCATGTCTATGAGCAAGTGTTGTTAGTCCGAGGTTTGGACTGGTCAAATGATTAGTTTGTTATGATTGTGGTAATGGAACTTCATGTCTATGAGCAAGTGTTGTTAGTCCGAGGTTTGGACTAGTCAAATGATCAGTTTGTTATGATTATGGTTATGGAACTTCATGTCTATGAGCAAGTGTTGTTAGTCCGAGGTTTGGACTGGTCAAATGATCAGTTTGTTATGATTGTGGTTATGGAACTTCATGTCTATGAGCAAGTGTTGTTAGTCCGAGGTTTGGACTGGTCAAATGATCAGTTTGTTATGATTATGGTTGTGGAACTTCATGTCTATGAGCAAGTGTTGATAGTCCGAGGTTTGGACTAGTCAAATGATCAGTTTGTTATGATTATGGTTATGGAACTTCATGTCTATGAGCAAGTGTTGTTAGTCCGAGGTTGGACTGGTCAAATGATCAGTTTGTTATGATTGTGGTTATGGAACTTCATGTCTATGAGCAAGTGTTGTTAGTCCGAGGTTTGGACTGGTCATGTTCAGTTTGTTATGATTGTGGTTATGGAACTTCATGTCTATGAGCAAGTGTTGTTAGTCCGAGTTTGTTGTTGTTGTATGTTGTTGCATGGACCACCTAGCTGAACTGGTTATGGTTCATAGAATGCCGAAATATTTTGAATAACCAGGAAACTTTTCGATACAAAAATATAGCAAATCAATTAGTGAAAAAAGCGTGGCGAACTGGCCTTGGTCATACCTGCACGCTCGGAAAAATCGGTGCCGTGCTCCGACCCGGGCGCCGGCCTTTCAATAATCGGCGCCGTGCTCCGGCGCCGCCGCCGGCACCACTTAAAATTGGCGCCGGGCGTCGGATCGGCGCCAGCGCCCCTTGAAAATTCACGCTGGCGCCGGCGCCATCCTGGCGCCGGCGTCCCAAAGGGGCGGCGCCGGAGTTAAGGATATGTGTTAAACTTAAAAATTTTATCACAATATTAGAAATACTAATAAAAGCTTTTAAAATTAAACAAAATTTTTAAACAATGCAGTACTGCAGTAATTTCTCGGAGCTGGGCGCCGGCGCCGCTTCAAATAGGGCGCCGCACGCCGGCGTTGCTATGAAAGGAGCGACGGGCGCCGGCGCCACAAAGTGGTGAAATTTTGCCTGGCGCCGGCGCCCGTGCAGGTATGGCCGTGGCCAGTGGCGTACGCAGGAATTTCTGACGGGGAGGGGGGGGGCACCAGGCCATTTTCAGGCCATTTTATCTACACCGTTTTTCAAATTTTCGAGGCCATTTTACCTACACCGTTTTCGGAAAAATCTGACGGGGGGGGGGGGGTTGAACGTGCCCCCTTGCGAGGAGCGAAATTTGCCAAAAAATACGTTTAAACGAAACATGCCGAATCGAAAAAACCTCGAGTTCGAAATTTCATTTAGTCGCACTTTATCGACATGACGAAACTTATTTTCAGTGTAAAAAGGACGAAAAACGTGAGTCGATTTTAGGATGAGCACTAACCCAAAATTTAGAAAAAAAAGTCCGTCTTTTTACTGATGTTTTTAAAAGTTTTGTACTCTTGCATGTTTTTTATTAACACTCCGCCTCCCAAGCGTAGTAATTGCCCGAATCGACTCAGAATTTCTCGCTGAACACGATAATGCAAAAAATTTTGAAAAAAAGTTGGTATGAGATGGTGAAAACCCCTCTTGAAAGTAGGCCGTTTTCGGTCACCCTCAACCACCTAAAATTTTGAGAAATTTAGATGCTAGTCACCAAAATTTCTATTTCACCTAGGCGTAAAACCACTCAAAATATAAAGCTGGATCAGAGCTATCTATTAAGCCCAAATTTGCATCAGAGCGATCATTTTTCACAGAGAATTTACGATTTTCCCTCAAAGATCCAGTTTCTGGATGTCCTCGTTTTCGACACTAAAATGGCTAGCACTCTACCTACAAATCATTTCTAGCTAAATGATTAAAATCTTGCGGTTATTTTGGCATTAAAAACAACAATGGTTTATAATAAAATTGAGAGAAATTAAGCAAAATCAATATATAAGTTGTAGCGCAACTTTTCTATAACTTTATTCCCGCTTAAAAAAACTTCAATTGTGACACCGAATTCGTGTTTAGCGTAGTCGATTTGCATGTAAAACTGCTCTTGAAGTTGAAAAGTCACTGTCAAATTCCGAATTCCGCCCAAGACCAAAAACATTTGAATTAAAAATTTGAATTTAAAATTTACTACGCTTGCGAGGCGGAGTGTTAAGAATCTTTCAAAGAAATAAATTTATAAGGACTAATTTACCAGAAAAAAGTGAAAAAGAGCCTTTTCCGCTTAAAAATTTGTTTTTTTAAAACTTAGTGATAAAAAATCTAGTGTTAATTTTTTATAGGCATGAATATTTGTTTTTCTACCAAACAGACTAGTCCAGAAGTCACACAGTATCATTAATAGACTGCATTAGTTATGAGCATGCTAGGACATGTATTTTGTGTTATTGTTAAATATAAATAAAGGCAAAATAAATAAACAAACATAAAACACACTACTTGCTCTATCCACATAATTAGCGGCCAGAACAAAAGCAAAAAACAGCAAACACTTTTGCATCTACAAAATCAATTTCAGGTACAAGGAAGAGGTATTTTCCACAAATTAAATGTTTATAATTTTTTCAAGCATTAGCAATTATCGAATAATTATCACTATTACTTCTTCAGAAGCACAAACAAAATTACTTTATTGGGAGAAAAAACTGACGCAGACATCAGTTATTTTTCTTCCTCTTTGTTTGGTAAGCTGGGTGTGAGAATTTTTATGGTTTAAAAATAGTTAGTGGGATTGTTTTTTAATTTTTCATATGTCGCTCATTTGCCTGCTTATTATATTAGATATTACTGAAATGTCCCGGCTTACGTGTAAAATGTCCTAGCTTTTTTTTACTTGTCTTTCAAACATTTCTTTAAATACTGAAATATGCCGGCATTTGAATTTCGCAGCAAAAAGTCTTAATTTTGCATCTAATTTTAAGTTTTGCCCTTTTTCAACTATATTTTACGGATATACGATTGTTTTGCTCGTATTTCGATAAATAGCAAAATTTTGCAAGAATAAATCATCTGAAAGTTTTGTCGCGAATGAATTTAGTGGCAGGGCTTACTCATCAGCCTGGTATTTGTAAACGTAAGCCTATCCAAGATTGAAAAAGTAAAAGTATAATTTGACTCTGTAACTGTGCAACCTTAAACCATTTTTAACGTGCATCTGTTTATTATGATCACAGTGTAGTCAACGTGGCTGTAGCCTATGTCACCTTGAATTCGGATATATTTCTGCCAGGTATCGTCGTATAATCCCAGAAAATATCTCATTTTGTAGCTTACATTAATTACTACCAGAGCCATAAAGAGCTTCACAAACATGACGTGACCACGTTGTCGTCAACGTGGTCGTCCTAGGGTTAAGGATTGTAAGTAAGTGCTGGGCTGATTATACGGCGATATTAGGAGCCATGTGACACAAAGCAAACTGTATTTGATTATCTAGATGTTCAAAATGCACAAAATTGCCTCGTAGGTTCCGGAAAGTTGCACCTCCCTGTTATGCACACTTCAATTAGAGTAGCTTTCAAATTTCCAACCTGGCGATCGTGAACTCATTGTGTTGATCTAGCAGTTGACATAGTCCCCTGAGGCTTCAAAATTATTTTACGACTATTGCCTACTAAAAAATGATGTGATATTACACTAGTATTAGAACTTGTAATTAGAAAAAGACATGCCTCGGTCTCTCAAATGAATCTAAACTTTATCCTGGAGTAGTTTTGACCTCCTTTGGTTTTTGTCATTTTTCATGTGTGATTTTTTCATTTCAACACAAGATGTGAAAGTCTTGATTTTTGAACTTGGTCCTCTGTTGTTTTTAAAAAACATTTTTGTCCAAGTCTGGCAAATTATCTTTTTGCACTTCAAAGGGCCATGCAATTTGATAAGTGCAGCGATTTGAAAATTTTGTATTGGCGCGGGACCAACCGAATTTAGTCAATAATATTTTCGAATTTTTTTATCTGCATTTGAAAATTTTTTCAAAATATAGAACGCTTTCGACATTGCCAGATTTCTATACAACTATTCCATATGAGTCTGTGTTATGAATTAACTGATAAATGGAATTTGAATTCTCAATGCACGCAAAAATCAATTCGATAACCGTATGGACAAAATCAAGGTGGTGCCGCGCGAATTGAAAATTTCCAAATTGCTGTGCTTTTCAACTTTAATCGTCCTTCAGAACCATTCAAAGCTCAAAAAAATTTTGAGAAAGAAATTAAAAAAAAATTGCCTTCGACTCCCAAGACTCCCAACATTTGTTGTACCCGGCCAAGGATACCCCTGCGGTTTTTTCAAACTTTAACAAACACTTTCAAAGCTTTCATTTTTTTCTTTTCAATACTTTCGAACAATTTTTCTAAAACAACAGGGGCGACGAAGTTCAAAAATCGGTCCCCGATATAAGATAGGGCCCTAAAACAAACATTATTTCGACAGAGCTCTGATTTGGAAAAAATGCTCGATTATATTATTTTGCATAAAATCGTTGACTATCATTAACCTATAATAGAAATTAATCCAAGTAAATCACAAAGTAAATAAATATTCTGGAACAAATAGAGATTGTTTGTTCTTTGTGGTGAAAACCCCAGAAAATATTTTCCCTCATCGCTCAGCGGCACGAATAAAGATCTCAGACTCAGCTCCCACAGTTTTTTCTTCATATTAAAAAGAAGCAGTAGGATAAGCAAATGAAGATTTTTGAAGTGCTCCTCCAAATAAACAATTCATGAGCTTTACTAGCAGACTTGTCTCAAATGTATGGACGTATTTGTTATGGCGATTTCTGGCAATAAATGCCATAAAAATATTCATCGATTGTTATTTTTTTCCTCATACTTTTTTTGCCCTAATCTGCAGGAAATTCAATTTGTTGCTTCTGTTGTGTTGAGTGAGTAAAACCTTCCTAACAATAATCTGTTTTGGCCGTTGGCTAGAAGAGCACTAGCAACACTTTTGAGTGTTTTCAAGTGTGGCACAAGGTGTATGGCTATCCCTGGGAGATTTAGTTTAGTTCAGTTTTGTTTTTTGTCATACTCACCTTTCGGTAATTGTTTAGCTTTTTTTTAGCAATTTGTAGTGTATAACGAATTGTGTGGCTTAGATTTTTTATTTTTTTTTTTTATTTTTTTATGCTACAGTCAAACCTCGATAATCCGCCACCCATGGGACCGAACCGAGGGTGGCGGATTATCGAGGTTTGACTGTATTGGAAATTTTCTGGTTCGAAACTATTTATTGGTCTGTTGATTAAAATTCTTTTTATTTTATTTTCTAAGATGATTGATATTCAAAATGCTAGCTAGATTTTCGTTCAGTCATTTTGGTAATAACAACGTGTTTTGGAGTACCTCAGGGTTCTGCAAGTGTGGTAGCGCAAATGTACAGGGTGTTTCAAAAAATTAGGCAGTTTTGAACTTTGAACTTTTTTCTCGTCCATTCGCCGAAATACCGTTTTCGCAGATTGAATTTTCTAACAGACAATATTTTTTGGATATTAATGTGAAAAACACGATTTTCGGTTTGTTCTTCTGTGGTTTGGATCCTGGTCTGTGAATGGCCTCTGAATAGGCAATGACCAATCTACAGGGGCGACTAGGCAGGAATTGTGTTTTTTCACATTACATTCCTAAAAAATATTGTTGGCGATAAAAATAATTTATCTATAAAAACAGATTCTGAAAAAGAGAAAAGAAAAAGTTATGGCCATTTCAAAACCGCCGAATTTCTTAAAAGAAACTGTAAAACTGCGAAAATCTAAACGCCGCAAATGACCTTATTCGAATTTTCATCTGCAAACTTTGCCGACAGTTCAAGTTTTCAGTCGTCTTTGTGTCATCAGAAAACAGTCTAAACCTCTTTGAGTTTTCTAAAACTCATTGTAATTTACAAAATCTGTGCGTATATTTTAATGTAAGTAGACGTTATACGAAAATTGCTAAAAGCTCGCGCTTAAAATTTTTAGAGCTATTTGGTTGCATCAAATGACCTTTTATTTTGCTGATAATTTTGTTTTGCTGCAGAAAATTTTGTCGTAAAAAAGTTTGAAAAGGTGAAAAGACCATTATTTTTCAAATGAGAATAAAGGTTGTGTCGAAAAGGCATGGACACATTTGCGGTTTCGGCTTTTCGCATGGCCAATGACAGACTTGATATTCTGCAGACCGACATTAGCGGCGTGATTTTTGCGGATGGTCATTTTCGGACGCGACTACATTGACAGCCACGACTCGTGTAATATTTTTCTTGAAAAACATTGCAAAAATTCACCCTAGTAGCGAATACCCCTCCAACGATTTTCACTTTGTTGCTTAAGTAAAAAATACCCAAATTTATGTCCCAGACCCAGAAAAAGTGCGTAAGACCGTTATTAGTCACAGCTTCCTTACGCTGGCCTACCTTTAAGCCTAAGGACTGAGCCTAAACTTGTTGTTTGCAAGGGTAGTTACAGCAATTTTTAAAATGTCGGATTCTTGGGGGTCTTGTATTCGCTACTAGCGCCGAAATATTTGATATGAAAACGCAAAACCGAAATTTGAAAGCAAATTTGCACCAAAAAGAAATCATTTTGCACCAAAAAAATCAATATCCTATTAAATTTAATACAGAAAGTTTAAGTAGCGACGAGAAAGGCGTAAGTCGGAGAGGTGTTTTCAATAAACGAAACCTTCTTTACGTTCTTAGAACCTAGAAGCTGTTTTGAACAAACCGGTTCTTTAAACCGATTGATTCCAAAAAGGGCAACCAAACCAATAATTAATGCCAAAAATGTTTGAACACGAAAAAAAATAAAAAAAATATATATTATTTAAAATAATGCATGTGCCAAATATCAAATTAAGGCACTAATGTTTTTATTTATTGCCATTATTCAGCCATTTAGTATCGTTCTTTTGTTGTGAGAAAGCACAAATAAAATTTTAAATCAAGTAGACTTCTTCGCGTACTCAATTCTTCATCGCTTTCTACGAAGATTAGATTTGCGTAAATACCGCGAAATTGTGTTGTGTTAGAAATATCAGCTCTAGTATTTCTTTCAGGAAAAAGTAAGAAATTGAGTTTGGATTGAAAAAAAGAAAAACTTTAATGTTTTTTACGAGTCTTTTTCGAGTTTTGGGCAGGGTGACTTAATATCATTCGCACCAATATTTCACGAGGGTCTCTCCACATTAATTGATTTTTATAGAAAAAATAGTGAAAGTATGATGGCTTGTTCACGTTGTTACAGTTAGAATCAGACTTCGGGTTTTTGGCTACGTGAATACCTGTGATCCGAACTCTAACTCGAATTATAACTCGAGGGTGTTTATGTACCTCATGTTAGAGTTCAAGGTTGGATTTGAAGGTGTTCATACATATAACTTGGCCTCCCCGGTAGTAAAACCCCAAAAAATTGGCTTTCAGTAACCTTTAACCGCTCTGGGGTGAGAGTTTGAGCTATCTAAGCTATATACATAAACATTTTTAAGTTCGATTTCTAACTGTAACTCGTGAACGCCATCGAGCTAGATTTTGGTTTTTTGAGTACATGAACACCTCTTTCCCGAACTCTAACTCGAAATCGAACCACGTAAACAAACCATTAGTTACCAGTATTAGTTCAACTCATTGAACTATGAGAGTTGAATGCGGTTTTGGGTTTTAATTATGTTTTCAACAACTATACGAGAGATAAAAACGGGAAAGGGTTTTGATAAAAAAATTGAAAATTTCAAAAAATTTAGGATTCTTGTGCAGTTTGTACGCAAAGACCACGAAAAGTAAATTAATTGAGGCATATGAGTCGCAGCCCACCGATTGATGGAAAGTAGCACAAAGCTGTTGTTAACACATTTTAACTACAAGACTCCTTGATGGTTTGTCGAACGCGAACGTCTCCCGCAACGCCTCTACCGCCTCCAGTCCCGCACTCACCCCTTCACCGTGAATATGGTTGTGTAGCTTGTGTAGTGCCAGAAAGGCTCCCAGAATTCACTGATTAATTCCCCTGTGCTATATCTGTATGTAACCAGTTGTTGATGAAGTAATAATCTTCATTTGTCTATTGTACTGCAAGTGATAATGATAGATGTGGGGCTAATTCTTAAACTCATTTCCAATCAACCATACTTAAACATTTCGGAAAATAGGGCTAGGATTTTCGAAATTTCGGCGCAGCTGCCGCAGGCGGCACAGAGTCACCAGGGTGAAATTATGGCGCCACCGCCGGCGCCAGGCTTTCTCGAAATTTATTTACCGAGCGCTAGGCCATAATAAGAGCGCCGGCTTCGGCGCCGGTATTTTTGTCTGTAAATTGAGTTTTTATAATGAAAAAATGTATTATTTTATCTGAATAATACTTAATTATTCTATATTATAAACACTTAATATTATAAACACTTAATCAAAATCGGCACCTTTCCAAAAAGCTGTAAAAAATCCAAGGACGCCTGCGTCAGGCGCCGTGCTTGTGAAAAATCCGCGCCAGCGCACGTGCAAGTATGCCATCTACTGAAAATTCATCTTCTCTACCATTGTTACTCATCAAAGTTGGGCTTTTCCTCCATTATCCATTATCCTCCAAAACTCTAAAAAAGATCATAAATTTTTAGTTTTTGGGTTCGATAAGTTTCAGAATACAAATTCTTTTACGGTTTTTCGAAGAAATTGTGGTTGCAGTTCAGAATCCCCCCCACGGGGACTGATCAGGTGGAGGAGATAACTTCATATTCGTGTTTCTCGACCCCGATTTCATGAGAAAGCCGGCTGTTTTTTGGTTCTGAGAAAAAAAATTTTTTTCGAACCACAGGGGGGGTATCATGGTTTTTTAGTCAAAATTTGAAAAATTTAAATTGGCGCCTTTTGAATTTAAAAGGGAATAAGGGCTGTATTGGGAGGGGAAGGGAATAAAAGGGGGCCACTTTTATGGCAGAACATTATAAATTTGAATATCTATATTCTTCGACTGCCTCACCATGTTTTTCAACTGGGCCGTGGCAAAAAAGACTCTATATGCATTTTATGGTCAAGAGTACTTCTCGGAATCATGTCTAAGGTAAGTGTGTGCGCGCATCTCTAACTCTCAAGCCCCCTGCGCCCCCGAAGGGGGCGCAGGGGTCTTGGGGCTGGAGTTGAGATGCGCACACCCACATACCTTAGACACAAATCACTCGAAAGTGACTCTGGATGCATGAAAAAGCATGCATACCAGAGTTTATTTATGCGGTAGGCCCCAGTATTCAAAACTATGTTCAACATCTTCTTGTTAGTGGGCCCTGTGTGATTAGTGGCCCCTTTTATTCCCTTCCCCTCCCTATACAGCCCTTAATCCCTTTTAAATTCAAAAGGCGCCAATTTAAATTTTTCAAATTTTGACTAAAAAACCATGATACCCCCCCTGTGGTTCGAAAAAAATTTTTTTCTCAGAACCAAAAAAACAGCCGGCTTTCTCATGAAATCGGGGTCGAGAAACACGAATATGAAGTTATCTCCTCCACCTGATCAGTCCCCGTGGGGGGGATTCTGAACTCAAGCCGAAATTGTTTGATCCCTGCCGCATTTTATGCATCGAATGGGTTCGAAAACCTTCGATAATTTTCATTGTCATATTTATGAATATAGTATTCTCTAACTCAGTTAAAGTGAATATAACTCGTAACAACCAAATTCTAATCTACTGTACCCACCGTGCAGTAAAAATATTTTTCGTATGAATGAATCACTTAATATCTGTTGTTTTCAAATTTCGCTGCTCATTCAGTTTTATTTAATTTTCAATATAAGCTTGTAGAACTCCCAAAGAGTGTCGATTTCGTAGACCAAAGAGACCAAGGTGTCAGGAAGTAGTCCATGATGTTTTTTGTTGTTGCCTTGTCTATAGCCATGTGTCAATTAAACAATGCTTGACATGCCTTTTTCAATGACTTTCCTTTTCCCTCCAATGCCCCCTTTGTTGGTTTCACACGTGTTGGTGGATTTGCCCTTTTTGTATGTCAATTACTAAAAGAAAATTTTTCGGTATGTATTAAAAAGATTTGTTTTATTCTATAAGATGTTTATTTGACCTAGTATTATGATAAAGTATTTTTTTTTTAAATTTAAGACATTTTTATGCAAAATACGTTTTTTATCTTTTTGCTTTATTTTGTCAGTCTTTCTCATTTTTATGATGTACCTGCAGTAGCTGCTGAAGTTCTTAACCACTTTGTTCTCTGTAATATTTCTTCTAGTCCAGGCATCAGCGTCTGCGAAAAAAACATTACTACTAATTTTTTATTAATACTGTTAATGGAAATGCGTGGTTAATGGAGTCGGAATTAATCTTGCGTTATCTGGTTTAATTATGGCTTTATTAAGAACACTAATAGTAGTGATAGAGTTTGAATGAGATTATTTCCTGTAATTTAAAATTATTTCGAAAATCGTCACATGGCCCACAAATAAATTCGATAGCTATTATCGAGTCACTGTTTAAAGAGAGCGGGGATTGTCTAACTTAGTAGCGCAGAATTTTCTTTCAAGGTTTCACTTTTCTTTTTTCGGAACCCATTGAATTTTGGAAAAACTAGATTATAAATCAATAACTTCTCATAGTTCAATGCGAGGGGACCTTAAATAACCATAACTATGAAGAATAAGATTTCTTTTGTAATTTTGTCCATCACTGCTTTTACCTTTTCGAAGTCATGATAGCGTGCAATTTTCAGCTATCCATGGTACTAACTGTTTTTATTTGAAGTTTTTGCAGAAAGTTACGATACCGGTTTGAGTTACTAAATATCTTTACTCGCTAATTTTTTAGTCAGACATGTGAAATGATTCAAAAATGATTGCGTTAACCGTGATTTTAAAATGGATCATTTTCAAATTTGTGACTTTACGATGGCTTTCAAATGTTCTAGCTATAAAATTAGTTTCAAATTTCCCTACGAGTTTCGCAAACTAACGTCAAACTACAGGCCTTGTTATGTTAGAAACCAAGCTTGAAAATCCTTGAAGAAGTTAAATGATGGGGCGAAAAATTTTAATTGGCAGGCGACAGTCCAAAACATGTGACCATGGCTGTTCCAATCGATGACTTCTAATCCAGATTTTGCATTGTCGATAACTGTACGTTAATAACTCTATAATTTCTACCATAATATACAAGCACTTCTACAGTTAGCAATGGAGCAAAATTTGACTCAAGAAGAGTGGGTGTTTTTGATGAGTCACAATAAACAATATGACAGAAAAAAGTCGAAAAAAAAATAAAAAGTTTGTCTGGAGGCGCTTCATATGAGAGAGTTCTTCATGGTTGGAACAATTGTCGATCGAGTTTTCTTTCTTTTTCTAAGTCAACAAAATTGATTTTTTCAGAATTTTCCAAAATATTTCCATACGACAAGGACTTATCTATTTATCTATATATTCTGTATTCAGACCTTGGTGTTTGGATGAGGCCTCTGTAGTGAGTGTTTTGCTTTATGTGTTGTTGTTTCTGCAGACTGCATAGGCATCAAGTCCATCTTATCAGGTAGACACTTTAAAAATTGAGTAATTTTCTGGTTAATGTGATGCATTTCAGCTATGGCTTCGTTTCCTTCAGCCTTATCACTACGGTCTTGTTTTCACTGTGTTTGCCATTTTCCAGAAAGATTCTCAAATAGGCAAGGTTGGGATACATTGCCTAGACTTTGTGCATTTTTATGTAGTTTTGCTTCGTAGGTCTGGCTAGCAGGACCGACTACAATGGTTGTTGGACTAGTGTTATGCGGAAAGGTAATAACATCCTTAGGCCACGTTTTTATGCAACTTATTTTTATGCAACCTACACCTGCTTGACGGTATAGGTCGTGAATTAGGATGCAAATTTTTGCAAACCATATACTTATGTTTTGCGTTTTTTGTTTAAAAGATGTAACGATATAGCCGGGGCTGGGATTATCGAAGACATTTCAAAATTCGTAGAGCACGCCGTTTGAACAAGCCTGTAAATTTTCTGCTGAGTACAGGGGGGTGGGGTCGAAGAAACCGCGCCATTTCTTAGTTTTTCATGGAGTAGTACCGTTATCGCATTTTTTCTTGTATTGTCTTTTGCTCTTTTATTACGAATAAAACTGTATAACTGAAGGTGATAACCTTTGTGGTCTCATCTTTTTTAAATTGGTTGGTTGAAACGTCAATTTTTTTTGAGTTTTACCGGTGCGCGGAAGCTCTTGACAAAAATTTATTAAAATGGCCGAATCTTTCGCCCCACCCTGTAGACAGCCAAAGAAGCTCAAAAACGTTATTAACACTGGAATGGCTAACTTTACTGAGAGTACATCCCGATGCAGTATTTCACGCTGTACACGATGGTGAAAAAAACTCGGAAAAAAAAACTATTTGCGGGTAAGCTACCCCTACGAACCTACCAAATCAAGATTTTCCCGTATGAAACTTCAAGAAGGCAGATCTCGTTTATTTCTATTATCGAATACAGTGATTTATAGCTGTGAAGAAAGCGCAGACTGCGAGCTTTCAAATGAGATATCATTAAGGTATTTATGACAATTTAAAATGTTTCTTCAAAGAACAAATTGTGTTTTTTTTTCGAAAACGTTGTTGATACTTAAGAACTGATAAAAAATGAATTTTTGTTCTTTGGATTTCGATGTATACCATTTGACAGAGCAAGAAAAAGTGCACCAGAAAGAGCTTTTAAATAGGGTAAAAATAGGCTTTGGAGTGTTTAGCGAAAAATTCAAAAGCAGTTTTGACGTGAATTTCATATTTGTCTTATAAAACCACAATTTCGACAATGTATTCTAGTTTAGCATGGTCGATTTGCTTATGAAACTGCTCTTAAACATGAAAATTTGCTGTCAAATTTCAAATTCTGCTCAAAACAAATAAGGATAGAAGTCCATTTTAAATTCAAATAATTTTGTCTTGAGCGGAATTTGAAATTTGACATATTCATCAGAATGTACTCTTAGTACAATCAGGCATTTCAGTGTTAAGGCGGATGCACAATTAGGAGGCTGTTTGCGGATGCTGAACCAGATCTTACAATCGGAAATGGCCATGTCTTTTTTTTAATTTTCGGAAATTATTCTGTCGGGGTATCTTGTAACTGAGCTTCACGGCTACCAGATAAGCTACTGGCAGCTTAGATGTTGTTCGAAAATTTGAGATAAAAAAGAAAAACAATTCGCCAAGCATCCGCACTTAAATTCGAATTAAATTTATTGAAATTATATTTGAATTTTTGAAGCGACATTTACTTAGTCAATAGCTCATTTGGTAGTTATTGACCTCAACTACATGATGTCAGCAATTGCAAAATCATCTGAAACTAAAAAAATAAATGAATTATTGATGTCAATATTTATCAGGTTGCCGGAAAAGTCCTGCAACGACTCTAAAGCGACTAGCACACTCTAAAACCGGAATGAATTTTTGGTTTAGCTTAAAAATTCAAAATTGTATTTTGAGACCTATGTCGCGAGCGGCCACGGCCAACAGCTCGTGAATTGGAAAAAGGGGGAATGGAGGGGATATTTGATCCCACTCCTTTGGATCCGCAGGAAATGCCTTAACCAGTAGGCCACCGAACCCCAGACTGGGAAAGTGAATAATTTTGTAGACATCACTTGCGTCGAAGACGCAACACCTATTGCATTTTAAGAACCCGACAAAATTAATTTCACTTTGACTTTTTAGAGATAACTGTAAGCAGCGAAACTCATGAAAAAGTGTATTTCACATTATTAGGCGCTTTTATTGGGCTAAATTTTGGTATTCACCCCAGTCAACTTCGGTATACACACCCCAGTCAAAAATCAGCTTGGGGGACCAAAGCAAATTTTTTAAATTTTTTTTTGAAAAATATCAAAATTTTTTTACAAAAAAAAATAATTTTCTGAAAAATGAAAAAAAGATTTACGAAAAAATTTAAAAAAAATTGCCTTGGCCCTCTAACCTGATTTTTGACTGGGATGTGTATACCGAAGTTGAGTGGGGTGTGAATACCGAAATTGCTCCCTTTTATAATTCCCGCCCATACACGGATTTTTTAAAAAGTGACACAAAATCACCTCCCGAACTTATTTTTTTTGCACAACAAGATACGAGAAGCATTTCTTAATACTTTATGAATTAAAAAATTAAAGTTTGTCAAAAAAATCGCCTCCCACCCCTCAGGCAAAAGTGGTCTTTTTAGGGTATTTTTCACCAATTTTTGGCCTTTTTCAAGTCAAATGAAAGTAAAATGATAGATTTTGAACAGATTTTTACTCTCTGGGACCTATCGCATAAATAAACTCTGGTATGCATGCTTTTTCATGCATTCAGTGTCACTTTTTTTTCAACCCCAAGCAACCAAGCCTTCTGCGCCCCAGAAGGGGGCGCAGGGGGCTTGGTTAGTTAGAGATGCGCGCACAGACTTACCTTAGACATAATTCCGAGCAAGACTCTTGATCAAAAATGCATTGAGAGAGTCTTTTTGCCCAGCTCCAGCAAGAAAAATGTGAGTAATCACCCAAAAATGACCCTAAAATACGCGAAAAAAATCATTTATCCCTGAGAGACAGGAGGCAATCTTTTTTTAGCAAAGTTCAAAATATTTTAATCAGAAAGTGTTCAGAAATGCTTCTCTTATTGTGTTGAGCAGAAAAATAAGCTCGGGAGGTGATTTAGGGTCAATTTTCAAAAATACGAATATTGGGTGTGGGGGGGGGGACTATAAAAAGTACCCATTATTTTGTGAGGCCCATCTGAAAGCATAGTCACTTTGGGTTTGCATAGCATTTTCACGAAGCCCAATATAACTTCATCAAAATGTTAATCTAAATATTGAAGGTAATTATCGACTGGGGTCCAGCAATGATGCATGGCAGGGAAGGTTCAATAGACTCCAGGATTATGGATCAAGTAATTTTCTTTGCCAATTTATCCAAACATGTTTTTCAATTTAGTTGACTCTAACCAATTCACTGCCCACAGGCGGAAATATGCTCAATGGAGCTTCTAACCAATTAAAAGCTCCTCTGCACTTTGACAACCTTTTGCCTCCTCAACAATTGGGAACTAAGAGACAAAGTAGTTTGATACCTGTAAGCTCATCGCTTTCATCCACCCATTTGACCAGCAAAACCCCTCTTATAAGCAGAGGGTCTGCTGCCATGGACGAGGAAGCAGGACAAGCAGGAGCCATTGACTGTATTGTGTATGCTCAGTATGACTCTATTTCTAACTCTAATGTGAGTTTGTTGTAAATTTAAAAAGCACTGGGACGTGAACAGGGCGAGGCGACCATTACCATAGTGTAACAGATTTTTGAAATGCTTGAAAAAGTAAGAAAAGCATCTTTGAGTCTATTCTACCCTTACATTAGCCAAAAAAATAACAGTATTTCGAGATGAAAAATTTCTGTCCTATAAGATGGTCTTTTTTAAAATTTTTGCTACGAAAAAAACCAGGCGGGAGCAAAGCATATTTTTTTGAGTGTACCCTCCAACATGTATAAAGCCGAAATCAGTTTTGTAACCGAATTCATACATATCAAATAGACATTTTGCACTTATAACCTGGAAATGATATATATGAAATAATATATATATCTAGGGTCTGCAGGCGCCTATCGGCGCCTATGCCGTTCTGGAACATTAGTGGTTTAATTACATTAGTGGTTCGAGCAGATTAATCTTTCGAGTGCGTTAATGGTTAGGGTAGATAATCCACCCTACATGTTAACCTACCTACTCTACCTCGCCTACCCTCGCCTACCCTCGCCTATCTTCACCTACCCTTGCCAATCTTCGCCTACCCTTGCCTATCTTCGCCTTCCCTTACCTATCCTTGCATATCTTCGACTACCCTTGCCTATCTTCGCCTACCCTTACCTTTCCTTGCATATATTCGCCTATCCTCGCCTATCCTCGCCTATCCTTGTCTATCCAAGCCTATCCTCGCCTTCCCTTGCCTATCGTCGCCTATTCTCACCTACCCTCGCCTATGCTCGCCTACCCTTGCTTATCGCCGCCAACAAATATAGTTTTTAATTGATTCAAAACTTTAATTTGAGAATAAAATTTTGAAAACTAAGATTTTTCTCAAAAATAGCCTGCATGCCTTTGTCAACGCCCCTCTTAAAAATCAGAATTTCTTGCCGCCCTTTATTTTAAAAGAAAGCTCACATCAAGGCGAGTCTAGAAACATATGCAACAGAGGTTTTTGAGCCATCAATGACTTTATTTTGATCTTTAAAATGAAAAAATACCATAAAACATGACTTTTTTTTTTGGAAAACTCGACAATGGTCTGCATACTTTTGTCAACGCCCCTCTTAAAAATAAGAATTTCTCGCCGCTCTTTTTTTTTAAACGAAAGCTGACATCTTGACAAATCTGAAAACATATGCAACAGAAGTTTTTGAGCCCTTTATGACCCCATTTTCCATAATTCATAAAAAGTGTGAACCAGCCACCCACCCGACCCAAATACTATATAGAGATATGCAGCTAATGATATGATATAACATGGAAAAATTTTAATTATTAGCTGAAAAACGGAATTATATGGTTAAAAGTGTACCCACTTGATCAACAACAGATTTTAGTGACCAAAAACTGACGACACTTCAGCAATAACATTTCTATGACCTTAATTTAAATTCTTAAATTTTAAGTTTATACAGGGAAATTTGAAAACAGTGCGCTTTTGATCCAGATGGGTGCGCGTCTAATTCCCTTCCGATATTCTATACAGCTTTATTGTGAAAAAATACATATAACATATTGTATCTGACTTTCATGAAAACCACTGATACAGTCAAGTCTCGATTTAACGAACCCCTGGGGACCGCCAAAAATGTTCGTTAAATCGAAGGTTTCGTTAAATCGAGAGCTTATTTTAGTCATTTTATTTAATCGGTGGCCAAATAGCCACCAAAAAAAGGTTCGTTAAATCAAGAGTTTCGTTAAATCGGGGTTTCGTTAAATCGAGACTTGACTGTACATTTTTCTTAAAATTTTTTTTTCAAGCTGGACTCCAGTTTTTGGAGTTAGCTGTGATCTTGCTTAACACACAGAAACACCGCTTTCTGCAAAGGTTTGCCTATAGCAATTCAGCCTTGCTTGAAAAGTTTTCTTTCATGTGGCTCCTATACACCAAAAGGCTAAATTGAACTTTACTTTAACCAGTTATTAACCTTGGGGTACCAAGGCGATTTTTTCCTACTTTCTATACCAATAACTTTTTTGCAAAAAAGGATTAAAAAGGCTCAAAAATAATTTATTACTCATTTTACGCAAAAAAAATTGTTATTCAAAAAAATTATTTCAAGCTGAATGACTGATGGGGGTCAAGTTCAATCGACTGGTGGGGGTTAGTTCAAGTGCTTCATCTAGAAAATATCTAAATTCATACGCTTCTTAAATTACTTCATGGCAAAATTAATCTTTTAAGCCAGATGGATCACGTGCCTTACGTCCTATAGAAGAAAGCACTCAGACCAGCCAGAACTCAATGTATAATCACCACCTACATTACAGACCGACCAGTTCGCCAGTGGCCACTCAGACTGTGATCACCACAGATAAATTCACCCAATGCTCCTGTGATGACTATGATGATGGATTAGGCATGACTCCGGCTGGAGGCCAGGCAATGACTCCCGTTCAGGTGTTTAGTGCCAGGGACAGACTGGCTAGTTGGGTGGAAAATAACAGCTTCACACATCACAAACAACAATAGCTATGGCAGTATAGAGGTCAGGAGTGGCAGTCAATACCAAGGAGAGACTTTTGTACTGAACGAAAGAATACATCTCATATAATGCTATATTTTGTGCATAACGGACATTTCCTAAGCATTTTTTTGTTTTTATGCATGTTGTCTGCAGCAAAAACATTTTGAAAAAAATACTGACATGACACAAAGAAGTTAAGAAGTGTATAGGACAGCGATGAAATTTAGGACTTTTATACGCAGAGAGAGAGAAAATGTCTTTTACCCATAAATTCTATAAAAAATGTTTTGGTGGTTAGCAAAACCAGAAGCCAAAGATAAGCACAAACACGTACGACTTTGAGGCTAAACACGTATGTTGAAAATAGCTTCTGAATTTTTTTTGTTGCGCTAAAATTGAAGGTTGTAGATTTTAGCCAGGATTTATAGCTGATTTTTGTGTTTAAGCCTAATTTTCTGGCATTTTTTCAAACCCATGTCAGTTATCAGGATGTGCATTGATTTTCGAGTTTTGCGTGTGTTTTGTGTTTTATGAACAACTATAATATTTCACAAACACGATAAAAACACCAATAAGCGCCTTTTGCCTCTTGTATTTGATGTTCAGAATTAGATGAAATCTCCTTTCACACGATAAATTGAGGTAAAGTGACCTTTCTATTAACATACACTGTACTTATTATAAACTTCTTATTAGCAGACAGCAGGACCTGGTTATGACTCATGAGGGTGTATATAAATGACAGGCTTGACTGATAAGACGCACGGGGTTTCAAAACTCGAATTTGTGTTCAGTAGGGATTTTTGCGCCAATTCAAAAATTTCATCCTAGTTTATCAATTTTATGTTAATTTTTCATTTTCCTTTGCTTCAGTCATTTATGAATAATTTGTAGCAAGTTTTGTCAAGTTTGCTGACTGTAAGATTCCCTGTGATCTTGGCTATCGATAGAGCCATCACTCACCCAAAAACCATCGAAATTTAGAAAATTTTGATTGATTATCCTTAAAAAATATCGAAATAAGAATTTGAGTGTCGTTCTAAAAAAGCTTGAATGCTCTTTCGAATTGATTCTTCTCTGAGAAAAGCAATCTAGGGATTGATAGAGGAGTAATTTTACTGCATTTTGGTACCAAGGACGTATGCAAAAAATGCAAATTTAGGGTGTCTTATGCAAAATTTAGATGGAAAACGCAAAAATCCTTATTTTCACTCGAGAAAATGCCAGTTGTTTGCTTCAAACGGTCTCTAGTTTCTAAAATTCTGACTTTACAAAAATTGGTCAGACTTTCATGGTAGCTGAATGTATGAGCTATGTTTTGGTATAAAGATTGTACTAAAAAGACCGTGTTTTCGCAGTTTTCGTCCGTCGTTTACTTCAATATAAATTTCTCGTGTTTTCAGAAATCTCTATGGTGCGAACAAGACGTACTGCTGTGATGCATAGGGAAGAAACAACAAAGCAATTTAGCAGTCCGAGGACTTCGAAAGCAACAGCAGCAGCAATAAAAGCTAGGGTTGCAAAGAAAATTGCAAAGGAGAAGGCTTGCGCAAGAGCAAAAGCAGCGAATATCGTTGGACTTGGTAAGTCTACGTGGTATTCGATTCTTAATCTCACTTATCCTCTCTTCAGCAAAGAAAACAGGAAAGATACGTCTGGGTAAGCTATTTTTCCTTGTTCTACCTATTTTTGCAGATTTTTGTAGTGAAATTGGCCGAAGAGAAGGAACAGCAGTTTACCCTCTCAGTTTAGATGCATCGAAGAAGACCGTGACTGGCTCAGCATTTACCAGGAAATGCCCTACTTCAATCCTACGAATGCTAGTCCTTGGCTGCTGAGACTTGAGTTGGATCACAAGCGAATGACGGACAAGAAGTTGAGCATGCATTTGGCTCTGCTGTGTGATGTGATGACTACGAAAGGTAAATTTTTGTTAGATTGTGTGTATCTTTGTAATAATCCACTTCCTTTATCTAGGAGGTTTGATGACAATCACTCGACAAGGGATCAACAGGCAAGAAGTAGGCGCTTGGTCAATTAACTAAAGTCGGAACCGACTGCTTAGATCTGGTGGGTATTTTTGCAAGTGTAGTGTAGTAGCTTAATCTCTTTCTCAGGTTAACGATCTGTTCGACCGCTTGCTGGATGAATCCGCCCACCTGGTCAAGTATGGCGAGACTCGTACGCTTTCTTCTCGCGAAATCCAGACCTCCGTTCATCTCGTCGTGCCTGAAGAGCTGGCCAAGCACGCTATCCTGGATGGAACCAAAACTATGTCCAAGTATAGTGATTCGTTAACTTGAGCCGGAAATAGCTGACCAGCCATCGTCTCCTATTAAAAATCGTCCGTTACCGTCTATGTTGTTCCCACATTTGTTTTTTCTGACATAAAAATCTCTGCTTGAACTTTCTTTTTCGAATAGAGCGGTGTTATATAGGGTGTGTGATGAATTGGCTTAAAAAATTTGCTCGACAGATTTTCACGGCACTTTTAGTACATTTATGGACATGATACATAACTAGTTGTGGATGCCAGAATATTATTTCCGGAATTCATGATACGGACAAATAAGATTTTGAAAAAGACATAAGATGCAATTTCTAAACAAAAGACCTTTTGGAGTAAAAGACCGTGTGCTTTTTGCAAAAAACCAGTTCATTTTGGTGAAGAAAGACAAAAAATTAAAAGGGCGGAAATAAAAACGCCAATTTTAATTCTTGGCGTTTTGTTGAGTTAAACTGAACACAAATTCGAGTTTTGAAACCCGTGTGTAAGTCAAGTCGCTCTTTAGCACTGTCAAATCGTATTTAGGAACAATTCCGAATAGAATAAATGATTTTAAATACTTTCGGCTAAATCCGAATTTCGGCTTCTGGAGGTGGATACACAATTATGGGAGGTACCTCGGCGTTCACTACCGCATCGACTGCTCTCTGCTACGCAGCCTTATAAAAACTAGGGCCCTATTCCACAATGGGGGGGGGTTCCTTGTTCACCCTGTTTTTTTTTATTGTGATTTTTTAAGCTGAAACTTAGCAATTTAGGCCAGCGTATGTTAGAATGGAATTAAAGATGAGTAAAAGATATGTTTTAATTGTCCTAACATACCCGGCCTTTACCCTTGCCTGAGCCTAAAGCCTAAAAAGTTCTAAAAAAAACATCAGGGACCAAGGCCAGGAGCAAACCAGAGCCAAAACTATTATTAGCTGTTAGTCTAGAAGAAATAATGTCTACACCACAAAACCAATTTTACGACAATACCCTTACGACGAAACGCTTACGACGAAAGGGCTTTGCACGAAATAGTTTAGACGAAACGTCTGTGTCCCTAATTTTACCATCGTGTAGCTGACATTCCAAGCTCTCGATCGCAGGTACATGCTCAAAATTTTAGACAAAAAGGTATAAAAAAAAATAAGGTCAAAAATTTCGAAAAAACCGAGTTAACTGTTGCCAAACCTAATTCTAAAGATGGTTTACAGTAGTGAAATTACGTTATGCAAGATTTACGAAACTGAAAATACCATCAAAACGAATTTCACTATTGTCAAGCCATATTAGAATGCTTGAATTAGTGCAAAAACAAACTTTGTAACCGAAAACATAGAAAAAAAATTGATCCAAATGGACGATCCCTGTTCTAGTTGGTACATGGACATCACGTTAAACTGCGGTTGGTCATAGAAAAATGTTTGAATTGACAAGTTGAATTAACAAAAACAACTTTTGAAGGCACAAAATATCAATATAATTTTTGAAAAAATACGGGACGAATTGCCACAGTTTACCACCTGAATACTGCTACCAAGGTATAGGTGATTGCTAAACATCCTAAAGCTTCTGAGCCTTAAAAACTATTTTAGTTGGAGAAAAAAATAGTGGCTTTGGGACTCAACCTTAACCGTTTAAAAATTTGCGCAAATGTGTAGTAACCAAAACATAAATCAAGCAATCCGGTCGATTTGAAAAGACGTGCCCACAAATAATACTTCTATTTTAAAATAACATTTGAAATTAATAAAAAAAATTGTCTTTACTGTCACTCACCCAAAATCCAACCTAAAAGATCGTAAACTATGACATTACTCAAAAAATATAGTTTTTTACTTTTTTTTCAATAATAGCTTAAATTTGAAATCGCCTTTAATTGTTTTTACTAATAGTTTATTGAGGCGCAGCTGCTAAACTTAGCGGAAATTCTCCCACAGTACAGACAGAAACGCCTAAAACTTCACCTCATATAATATTGCATATTCCACTCCAAAGACAGTTTGATTGGTAGGTGATGCAAAACAAACTTTTACTATAACAATTAATTTTTCCAGGTCAATTTTGTCACTCACCTTTTACACCCCTTCATGTCCCCTTCAATATTGCCTTCAAAAACAGGAATTAGCTCACTTCACCAGCCACTGTAGACTATGTCGTCTTAATGGACTCTATAGTGGATGTCATCTTTTTCGCCGATATTCTACTCAATTTCCACACCACCTTTGTGGACCTTTGGCGAAATGATTAACCTCCGGCTATTAGACGCAATTATTTTAAGTCCTGTTTGTGATTGATCTGCTCTCCTGTCTACCTTATGATATTTTCTACATGTTCAAACCAAGATGACGAGGTACTTGAGAAAATTTTGTATCTTACTGTATTATATTTATTTTTACTTATTTAGAGATCGGCTCCATTGTTCAGTGCTCTTAAGTGTTAGTTTTAAAGATCGCATGCTCGTAACCGATGGAAATATTTTTTAAACGCGGGTACCAGGTGACTTTAAAAAGGTTTTGGTAATTGCAGATTCATGGAGTGCCAAACCATGAATCATAAAAAAATACCAATGCGATACAATAAGCATTGAGTGCTAGAGCCTCGGGGAAGTGAATGTAGCTCGTCATTTCGGTGCTCACTAGAATCAAATTTTTTCTTCAACTTTACAAAACTTTATTTAATTACAAGGTTTGATTTTCGTTTGAATTTACCGTATATTCTCGATTAGAAGGCCCCTCTCAATAGAAGCCCTCTCTAATAGAAGCCCCCCTTGAGACCTATATATCAGCATAGAAAAGAAAATTCGCAAATCTGTTTTTCGCGTTTTCTTAGTCACGAGCTCACCTGATTCCACTTTTTAAAATTTTGGTTATCACCCAAAAATCTCAAATCGAATATTTTTTTTCCGACTTTTTAGTTGAAAAATAGAAGCCGGCCTTCTAATAAGAATATACGTAACCTGGTACCCGCATTTCAAAAAATTGCCGTAAAACTCCGAGTGTGGGTGCGGGTTTTCAATTATTTAAAAAATAGTGTTTAAAGACTCCTGAGTAATTTTTATATGCTTAAAAACGATAAAAAATTATTTTCTACATTTTCCTACACAAAAATTGGTGTTTTTAAATCGACTTTTTTTCTGTCCCCCAAGGCAATCCAATCTAAAGGAACCTGGATACCCAAAAGATGGAATTTGAACATAGTTTTTTAACTGGGCCTACCGCATAAAGTAAACTCTGGTATCATACATTTTTATGCATCCAGAGTTACTTTCGGTGATTTGTGTTAAGTATGTTGTGTGCGCATCTCAACTCCAGCCCCCAAGCCCCTCTGACCCCGAAGAGGCGCAGTAGCTTGAGATTAGAGATGCCGCACTCACTTACCTTAGACATGATTCCGAGCAAGACTCCTGATCAAAAAGTATATAGAGACTCTTTTTGCCCAGCTCCATGACCAAAACCGGTAGAATACCCTAATGTAAATAGTTTACCTTGTACCCAAGGCAAAAAGTCAATTTGGTCAAAAAAATTGCTTCTCAAAAAATCTATTTTTTGTGTGGAAAATTTATAAATTAAATTTTTCATCGTTTTAAGCATATAAAATTACTTAGGAATAGTTTAAACACTATTTTAAAGAGTGAAAACCGTAACAGTAAAAGTCCCCCGTAGTCGTAAAAGTCCCCTTTAATTTTTATACTATAAATACACCTTTATATCTATTTTTAACACATAACAGTCATTTTTAATGATAAAAAATCAAAACTCTCACAAAAAATTTTAAAATCGTGTATAAAAAATCTAATAAAATTGAGCGCCCCTCCCTCCGTCGCCTGGTTCAAATTCTCGCCGCCCCGCCCGCCGCCAAGTATGCTAAGAGAGCTCATACTCTGGGAGCAGTGCCACTTGGGGCGCTGCAAATGCCCATCGGCGACGAGCATGCTTCTATAAGAAGTTTTTGAACTTTATGACGAACTTGTATTATGAACAGGTAAGTTACTAGACTCGGTAGAGTGCAGAAAATATAATTACCTGGAAATGGAGCACCACCTGTTACTATTACTTTGAGTCTTAACAATTTTTTTAGATCGCAATGTGAAGTGTTCAGGTGCCTATTGCTAGTAGCCCATTGGATGGCCTGTATATGTACGCAATTGCGAATATGAAACCAAGCAGAAGTTGCACTTTACTTATTATTTTAAAAAATCCTTCAAAAAAACAAACTTAGTGAATTTTTATTATTTCTTAATTAAACTTATTAAAACACGTACATGTACGCAATTTTATTTCTACAAACTAATAATAGTTTTAAGGCATGCCCTGCGTGACAGGAAAAGGGAAAAGACAGCATGCTTTTTTTTTTTTCAGCAGAAACTAACTGTACTTTTTAAAAAAAGGATTTAAAAAGATAACTCTTTGTCAAACATGAAATTTTAAAAATTCCATAAATATTAAAAATCCCTATGTGGTTTTTCATACTTTACAAGTCTTTTTCATTCAAACTTGTTAACTATGGCCCGATATTGATTGTAAGTCGTACACTGTCTATTCAATATAAACAGATTTTGCTGGATGAGTAAAAAAAAGCTCGTAATTCATTGTCAGTCTAGTTTTTAATTAAGACTGTAAATATTTTAAATATTCAGCTTAATACTCGGTGTTTAGTTCAACCTAGCCGTACCACAACATCACCACCTGATGGTTGGCTAATCAGGCTGTCGAACGACCTAAGAGCTCCCTTTCACTCCGATTCTAACCTCAACAGACTAGTGGTGGGCCTGACCAACCACTTGCTATATTTCTGCACTCTACTTCACCATGTCTTGCATGTCCACTGTGGGGTATGTTCGATAGATTATCGGTAATTTATAACTTAATTTTTTTGTATAGATTTGGCAACATTGCCAGCACTACTTTCTCAGGTTTTTATACTCTTAATCAGGGTTCGTAATCGTCCTTTTTAAAAAGATTGTCTTTTTTCGGGACCCAAAATCTTTTTTATTTTTGAAAATTTTTAGTCAAAAATCTTCTTTTTCGCTCCAAAATGCAACAAGCACTGGATAAATGACCCTTTTCTACAAAAATGATCAAAATGTCCTTTTTTACCCAAATGCCATTTTTTCGAAAATTTTCATTACGAACCCTGCTCTTGATCTAAAAATTTATATACAAAAAATGACTTTGCAGAAAAGGTGTTTGGAGTATGTATTGATGATAATTTCGGCTTTGCTATACGCAGCTATTTTTGGCCACATGACCACCATTATTCAGCAAATGACGTCTCAACTGTCAGGTAAAATGCTAAAGAGGATACATTTTATGCAGTCAACTAATCAAAAAGCGCTAGAGATGTCAGTTTTCTTACCCGGTGAGACTGAGATAACCTGATGTAACCCTAAACATGGTACAATCGACTTGTTCATCTCGTCTAATCCACCTCCATCCATAGCCCTCACTCTAAAACATGGTCTCATTTATTAAAATGCATCATCAAATCCTCTACTGCGTCGATCTGATCTTTTAACATGGCCTCATACGCCCTCATACGTCCGAACATCGCAATATCAATCTCCGAACACCACGTGAACCATTCCCAAACGTATGATCTACCACTTAACATGTTCTGATCCAAACCAGAACTCGGTATGATGAACTTCCACCACCTGTGCACCATGACCTGGTACCACCACCTGTCTACCACCACCTGGGTATCATCACCTGAGTACCACCACCTGGTACCACGGCAGGGTATTACCGCTTGGGTTCCACCACCTGCTATCACTGACTAAATAAGCTACCTGCACAGCATCATCTGAACCACCACCTGACATCAATAACTAAGTACTACTACCTGTGCATCACCACCCGGGCTTACTATTCCCCTTTTATGACCTTTTAAAGACATGTAATATAAAAAATAAAACGCTGCCACCAGTGTTTGAACCTGCAACCACAAAAAAGCCTAGATCCGAGTATAATTAGACAACTTAAGTCAGGGATTTCAGCTGTACGATAGCGCAAAAAGATGCGCCTCGTCGAGCTCTTTCAGAATAACATACACATTGGGTGGAAAGCGTTGAAAAATGAAACTAAAATCTAATTTGAAAATCACAAAAAAGCGTTCCTGAGCTTCAACTCCATAATACTATTATTTAGATATCACGAGATGATCAGCAATGTACGTGAATTTATCAAACTGCAAGAAGTGCCGAAAGAATTAGCTGAGAGAGTTATGACTATATTGTAGTACGTGGCCATGACAAAAGGTAGCTATATGGTCAATAAATACTTACAATTAACTAATAAATTTTGATAGGCATAGACACTGCTAATGTGCTAGGATATGGTAGGTCTAAAACTTTAAAGATAAACTCTGTTTAAACAAGCGTTTTCGTTTCAGTCCCAAGACATGAAAGCTGATATTTGCGTGCACCTGAACAGAAAAGTTTTTTAACGAACACTCTTGGTAATGGAGCAAAAAACAAAGCGACTACCTTACACAAAAAGAAATTTTTAGCTTTCGCCTCGCCTCTGATGGCTGTTTACGGTCTTTGGCGATGTTTTAGAGGTTGGTAAATATTTAACACTTAGCTTTTACGGCTCTTGTGTTTCAGAATAATCACGCCGCTCCTGGAGATTGCTTATCATATGGGAGAATCTGTAGATGCTTGTGTAAGACTTTTAGTGGAGAAAGATCTACAGTCAAGGTCTCATTAGTTTACACTATCCCATTAGTGTACACCTGAGCCCGGTCCTTTGGTGTACACTAATGAGAGAGTGACTGTATAGCACTATATTAATATCTATTCTATTTGCCAAACTTTTTTAGGTTTTGGTCTCAGGCTCATTAGAGGTGATACAAGACGAAGAAGTTGTTGCCATTTGGGCAAAGGAATGTCTTTGGAGACGTTCTGGTCTACTACCAAAACGGTCAGTCTGCAGCTAATGTACGAGCCTTACCTACACCGTCTTCACATGATTAAAAAAAGTATTTTTGACCTTTTCCCCATTATCAACCTTTTAGTTAAAAATCAATTTTAAAAATTTTTTTTTTTCAATCAAATTCTCTGTTTCGAAAATTGGACTTGACCTTTATAAATTTTCGATAAAAATTTATGTCTGTGAAACAACTTGATTTCAGAATCTAATGCATGTGCTTACTTTTACAAAAGCATTCGCCAACTCATTTGCCAGAAACTTAGTGCTCACCTATAATTTGACTAATAGGGTAGACTTTATTGCAATTAAAAAAAATATCCATTTATTTTAAGCTCAAATTTCGAAAGGTTTTGGACGTCAAAAGAGAATTAGGTAAATTTTAGAAAAATTTCTACATCCAGTCCATAATTTTTTTAGAATGGACGAGAGGAGAGAAAAACGAGAAAATGGAACTTAGTGAAGACCATCCAGTCAGAAAACTGTTGCAGAAATGCAGGAAAGACACGCGCTAAGATTGTTGTCCAATAATGGTAGTTATACTCTATAACTTGATGGAAACTAAAGACTTCCAAATGAACACACATGGTGCCTATGATTCTCCCGCCTCTATGTCTAGGGGAGTTTGTTTGCCATCCGGAGTATATGATGAAAGGGCAGAAATGGACAAATACAAATACTCCATGGACGAGCTTCAAAATCGTCTAGCAAATATTGAACAATTGCTGACCACTTGTGTAGAAGGAAAATGTCTTTGGTAGGTTCATTTTTACTGGTTTGTAGACATGTTAAAGCATCATACTATGAAAATCTACAAAAAGTCATTTTTGTAAATGTCACCAGATTAAAGTCGTTTTATGTGGAAAAGGCTGAGCAACAAAAATCTATGCGATTCCCAGTTCAAATGTTTCTAAGTGTCATTGAAGTGAAAGAAATATGGTCCTAAAAGTGTAGCTGACATAAGCCGAATGAGTTTCCATTCTGCATTGACTGTGTTAGATATGATTCAAAATTGACTGAAAAAGTGCTAACTGTTAATTAAAGCTACTGCAATGCAGTCAAGTCTTGATATGAAAACCCCCGAGACTAGCCTAGCGCATTATTATATCGTGTTTACTATCATAAGTATTTTTTTTATCAGACTATTAAAATATAGGAGGACATGTATAACTCAAAATCAGCCGTAAGAGCTAAAATCTACAGCTAATGTGCATTTTTTTAGAATACGATGCTACTAGCATCAACATGTCCAGCCAGCCCTCTGCTACCAAATCTCAACAAAAGTCCGCTTCGGCACATCCCAGCAATCAGTCAGTTGTTAAAAACATTCCTCCACTTAACCTCAACATTGACCTGTCTACTGGCAATAGAAGCACCTCTCATCAAATCGCAAATTTAACTCCACTTCTCAAGTCCAACCACTTTCAACCCCAACCACACAGAATTAACAGACCAGAAGAGCAGAGCGGGAAATTTAATGCAAATGGAAGAACCCTATTTTGCCAGCATCAGCACAGTACCCTCGATCCATGTGGAGCAACCAGCTGGAAATGGTCAGACCACAAAGCGGGAAGAAGAAGAAACAGAGAAGTATCAATGTCTAACCATTTTTCTAATCAAGCACAGCAATCTACACCACTACCAAAACCCAAATGCCCTCCTCCACCATGAGAAGTAGATTTTAGTAAAAAGTAATGAAAAAGTTAGGTAAAATCTGTGTTTAAAGAATATATAAATATTTACAAATAAAGTATAAATATTTATGTTTTATTAACCGAAGGCTGAAAAAAAACAAAAAGGAAAATACTGAAAGCCAGAGCCAGATGCGCGTCAGAAGAAGATCGTCCAGTAATGCGACCACAGCATGGATCCGGACAGAGGCTTTTATCTGCGCATTCAAAGACAAGTGCGTCGGATGGGAGCCAGAAGTATTTTCTTCTATAAATGTTTATGATTTATTACAGTACACCTAAGCTGCAGTGGTCAAATAAAAACTGCACCATGACCATTTTTCCAATCAAGCACAGCAATCTACCACCACTACCAAAAACCCAAAGACCCTCCTCCCATATTGAAAAGTAGATTTTAGTAGTGTCGATAAAAACTGCACCATTTTCTATCAAGAGCTTCCGGGAACCAGTTAAATTCCAAAAAAAAATTCGAGTTTTAGCCAACAATTTAAACAAGTTATCGCTAGAAATAGCTAAAAATATAAATTGACAGAGAATAAATTTCGGCCCGGCCATTTGTGAATAAAAGATACGGTTAATATGATAGGAAATGTAAAAAGACGAAATTCAAAAATATCCCTTTTTTATTTTATTGTACACCCTGTATACAGTCTCGGATAACCTGGCACCCACCTTAATTCTTGCCGCCTATCATTTCTAGGGTTAATTTGGGTCGCTGTTCTGAATTTGCCGTCAAAAGTCTAATTACCTCTAAACTGGCCAAACAAGCCAAAAAAAATAGTGTGCCACTACGTGGCATTGAACCTGCAACACCAAAAAAACACCATTTTGGGCCAAAAAAACGCAAACGCTTACGCGCTGCGCCATGGAAGCCACATTTTCAAACCTAAATGGCTACCAACACCCCCCACAGTATGTTAAAAAAATTGTAAGGATTCCAATTTTGCGAATTATTTAAGTAATCCCACAAATTGCTCTTTAAAAATTGAAATTTCAATAACTCGGCACACTATTTTTTTAAAAAGGCTGCCGCGTAATCGAAGTTCCGACTTTAAAAGAGCAAAATTGCGGGATTTTTAAAAAACGATCCGCAAAATCGGAATTCTCACGAATTTTGACCATACAGTCAAAATAAAAGTGGTAAAAAAAACAAAAATTGAGCTAAGAAGTGTGGGATCCTAGGCGGGAATGAACCTGAGGGTGCTTGGTCATCAAAGTTTAACTGTACTTAATCGAAAAAACAGTGTGTCGAAAAATAGAAGTAAATTACATTTTTCCCGAATATTTTAATTTTCTCTATCTAATTATCTATTTTATTATTTCATAAACAAATATGTCGAAAGCGAGATATTATTTCAGCTAAATATACTAACAAGGGAACCTTGCAACCTTTTTTTCTCTCAGAGGGTTGGATCTCATTGGATAGCCAATACCGTAAAGCTTCTAATAGAACGACATTCTCTATTTTAACGACATGCTCTAATTAAACGACAGTTGTCGAGGCTAAAATTAGGGGGGGGCAAACTGCTTTTTATTGAATTTTTGAAGTAAAGTCAAAAACAAATTTAGGGGTTGAAAGATAGAACGACATGTCGTTTTATTAGAAGTTTTACGGTATGTGACTTTCAATCAATATCCGTTGAGATCTCGGGCCCATAGCTAACAAGTTTGAATAAAAGGACTTTAAAGTATAAAAAACAACATAGGGACCATGACATTTTTAAAATTTCATGTTTGACAAAGTTTATCGATACTTAACTGTCTTTTTTAGCCGACTTTCTTAACTGAGATCGCGAGGAATTCGTTTAAAGTCGCATACTTGCTATCAAATGATACCAAACTACCCTGGGCAAATTTAAAACCAGCTCGCGAGGTTCCTTGTGAGACCGACATTTTAAACCTATAAAAACTAGATCTTGAAACCGAGATTTTAGCTGAACAAGGATCGAGGTCTGAAAAGCAGAAAATTTCTAAAAATCGCCAGAGAAGCAATTCTGTTCTGTGCACTGTTCTCATTCTAACGCAGTGGTTTGCCCATTTACAGCTGTTTACAGTTTAATGTATAAGATTTTATTTATTGTACATACGCATAAAAGTAAAATTGTTTTAGATTTAGGTTTTTAAAATTTACACATACAACATTATTACATGCCTTTCTACAATAAGGTTTAAAACAACTTTTTAAAAATTTGATGTGTGATGAAGAAAGTGAACACAGTAGTTATTTATTTTCGCAGTTTCCCAGTCATCTTCCGGGAGGGGTGTTAGGTTGTCTTCTCGTCCCTTGTCACAGGTGTCTTCGAGGGTTCGTCGTCTAAATCCTAGAATATATGGATGGTTGTCAACGAAAAAAAAGTACATAAAATTGTCCAATTAAGTCACCTGTAAATCATTATTAGCACTACTGCACATGCTCCAAGTTTCGTCTTTCAATGGCACTTCACTCCCGCTTTCACCACTTTCTTCTAAATTTAAGGAGTAGTAGTAGCATTTCTAGAATTATCCAAGTGTAAGCAAAGTTAACTGAAAATCGGTAAACATGAATTTGAGTTTAGTTGAGTTAGTTAAACCGTAATAAAGATCAAATAAAGATAAATTTTAATTTTTTTAGTTAAACTTCAAATTCTATTCAAGACAACAAACTTGGTTTTTGGGGTACCGAAAATTATTGGGCGTATATAAAGTGCGGTGCATAATTATACGACCACCCCCTATTTTGCGAATTTCGGACTTTTCGAAATATTCCAAAATCACTACCACCATTCGAAAAGCGCCTGAAAAACTGTTTGCTACAGTATCGATAAGTAGCCGATAATTTTTGTAAGAAATTTTCAAAAATGTAAATTCGGCGTGCAATTTATACGACCACTTAGAACAAAAGCACAATATTTGCATAACAGACACTATAACAAGCACTACCATCATTAACAGCTTTAGAATGTAAGCTGAATTTTAGCTACAATTTGATAGCAATCTTTTATTTTTCATCATTCCGGAAAAAGTTATACCATCAAACAAAAAAGTGTCATTTCTAGTCAATATCAAAGTAAACTAAGAAATGGTGTTTGACCGCATAAATATGATTTTTCTTAAAATTTTAATATCATAATTTACCAGTTAAGCACTTTTGGAACTTAATATTCTAAAAATGACATGTAGCTTTTCATAGATTGTACAGCTGAGAAAGGACGTTTAAATTGAAAGAAGTAAAAGTCTCAAAAAGCAAAGTAAGTTTTCACTTCTTTCAATTTAACCTCCGTTTCTCAGCCTTACAATCTTATGAAAAGCTACATGCATTTTGTAGAAAATATTAAGCTTCAAAAAGTGCATTAACTGTAAATTATGATATAAAAATTTAAGAAAAATCAGTATTTATTCGTCAAACAACCATTTTCTTAGATTTTTACTTTTGTGACTAGAAATCGACACTTTTTGTTGATGGTCATAACTTTCCGGGAAGATGAAAAATAAAAGAGATCCTACAAATGTAGCTAGATTCAGGCTACATTCTTAAACTGTTATATGATGTAGTGCTTGTTATAGTGCTCTGTTTAGTGCAAAATAGTGCTTTGTTCTAAGTGTCGTATATATATGCACCGCCGAAATTCACATTTTTGAAAAAATTTCTTACAAAAATATCGGCTACTTATCGATACTTAGCAAAACCACCGTTTCAGCGCGCTTTTTCGAATGGTTTAGTAGATTTTAGAATTATTTCAAAGTCCCGAATTCGCAAAATAGGGTGGTGTATAATTAATGCACCGCACTTTATCAGTAGCTTTTTTTGGGGGGGGGGTAGGTCGGGTATATGACAGTAGCGTCGAAATTTGTCAATGAGTTTCCATTTTAAAAGCAGTTTCATAAGCAAATCAACCATGCTAGCCATGAATACGTTGTCATGATCAAGCGTTTGCCTAACGATAATTTTCCGATAACATCAGCCCTTTTTAATAATGGATTCTTTTGTTCCAAATCCACCGATTCAGCACTAGAGCTAGAAAGATTCACACAAAATTCTGCACCAGCGCGCATGAAATTTAGAAGCAGTAATTCCCAATATTGAAACTCACTTTTTCTTCTTTAGACTTCTCAGCTATCTCTTTGTCCATTCAGTATGTGTACTTTGAAGAAGTACCTATTCCAGAACATGTGTTATCTACTTTAGCCGGAACCTTAACCAGCAAAATTTAATTTTTTTACTTTCAATAAAAAAATACAAACCAATTTAGAGTAGATTTGACGTAGTTTAGGGTTAGCCAAGAAGCATGTTTATTTCTCCATTGTACTCTCCAATATTGAAGTCCTGCAGCCACTCATCGTATAGCTCAGTATTTAGCACTGGAGCTGTAGAAAGGTGCGTTCATCGTTTGGATTTGATGGAGCTGAACTTGATCGAGGGTAGTCTTACGAGGCATTCCTACTTTGATTTCTTCAGTGTATTTTCTAAACGTTTTTTATTATGAATGCTGCATTTTGAAACTGATTTTTTGTTTCGGTGTCAACGTTAAAATTTTTGCTTTCAAATATTGAATTTATTTTTTGTCCAAATCTGACATTTTGCATGGGAACCAATTTATATTATGGTTTTAGTAACATTTTGTCAAAACTTTTTTTTCTCAAAAAATTGACTTTATGTGACTAACTGTCAGAAAATAAGGCTTTTAGGATCTTCAGCGTCAATCGAATGGTATTAGGTTTTCCCATATCGCATGGACACCACTAAACGTTCCCTTGTTAGGACAATTCACAAAAACTACGATTCACAAAAACTTTGAAATGTGCGCCCCGAACTTAATAAGTTCCAATATCCAATATGTGTGTATATATGGGTTTTCGCTATTTTTTTTCAAAAAATTAATTAAAAACCCTTACCTTCCTCCTTAGTGGTGTCTTCAATACCTAGTTTCTGCACTGTCTCCACAAGTGATTTTAACCCATTTGGAGCCGAAAAATGAGCCTTCTTTACTGGCTTGTTCAGCAATCAGTGACGAGGAGCATCATCCGACTCCTTTTATTACAATACATATTTTTAGAAATTGTAACATATGGCCCAAAATACCTGGCTTCCTCATCCTTTTCACTTTCAGCCTTTTCTTGTCTTCTTCCTCAGCAGCTGCTTCCAGATCCTTCTCCGTCAGGAGTTACCACAAATTGTTGAATAAGCTGAGCTTGGTGCTTAACTGAACTTGCTGTTGAAGATGCTAGAACAGTAGCTTCATGTTGCAAAGTGTCCGAAACTCATTCAAATCTTTTTCATGGACTCGATTGTCAACAGGGTCTACAAATCCAGTAAGATTATGAAAAAAAAACCCTTTTTTCTCTAAATATAGACCCCTAAATTAAAAATCGTGTTTTTGCATTATGTTTTGACTCGTTTTTCGGAAACTTTATTAGGCAAGTTACCCCCTCATTTTGTAGCCAGTGAGATGAGCTAAAAACCGAAGGGTAATTTCTTGAGAGAAATTTCCAAAAAGTATATCAAAAAAACAATGTCTAAAATTATTTTGAAACTTAGGGTAGAGGGTCTATAATTAGAAAGTCTGCAGTACCTTATCTTGGCTGTCTGAATCCAGGATCCAGACGAACCCAAGCATTCGCTAGCCAAGAGGGCGATTGCTCTGGAGCTTTGGATTCTTTGGGTCCACTTCACGCTTTGTTCAGCAGCTGACTCTTCAACCACATTTGACTGGAGACTCCCTACCTGGGTTTTCAATGACTTTTGGCTGTTTATCTTCCATGATTAGCACTGCACAACAACTAAAAGTTGTATTAGAACATGACAAAAAACAACGACAATAAATATCTCTGCATGAATCGGAAATGGATAAGATTAGACTTTGGAGGTGAAGAACCTGTATGGAGTAATCTAGCCAAATGATCTTTGCAAACAAACAAGCATGTGTTTGTGTGCAGCACTGTTTTGTGCCTCTAATAATGAGTTGCTTGCTGATGAGCATATGTGACTTCTGCCTGTTTTATGTGCATGTAATATTTTGTGAGTCACTTGGAAAAGGGAAATTATAGGTGTTTGAAGCAAGAGAACAATTGTTTATGCAATGTGGCGTGCATCTTTGACCAGGATATGAATCAACCATTTGAAATTGATAACTACATGGTGAGGATAATTAGAGACAATTTCTCCCAAATTTTCAGAAAATTTTAGACAAATAATTTAAAAGTCAGTATTCCAGTTTTATTGTAAACTCGTAGACGTAATTCTTTATTCCACAGTTTTAACAGCCGGAAACAGTTTATCAATAACCGTATTTACTCTAATAGGCCGACACCCCCTACTTTGACGATCTGCATCTCAGCACACAAAAATCTTGCTATTTAGCTGTTTATTGCATTTTCTTAACTCCTACAAGCTCTACATATTCCGCCTTCTGGATTTTAGATTTCACCCAAAAATCTCGAGATTGAGCCCAAAATTTCAGATTTTCAGGCGATAGAAAAATAACCCGACATGTCGGCCTATTAGAGAAAATACAGAAGACACATGCTCTAAAAAGCCTACACCCTGAATTCAAAGATCTGTATTTCACCCTAGCTAAAATATTTAAAAAAAGTGTTTTGCTTAATTAACTCTCTATGTTTGGTTAAGCATCTTGAATCATCCAAAATGTTTCTGATTCTTCAGGGTTAAAAAAATAAGTGCACATTGACTATCACAGGAAATCAGACGAATATTCACATACCCTGATTTGCTTGCATGCATATTCTTGATCGATCGGTAAGTATATACTTCCCTTTCGCCTTCCCTGATTCATGAGCGTTGTGATCTCTTTAGCTTATCTTGAGAAAATCACCATCTGAAAAGCATTTATGGCAAAAAACATCCTAATGATCAACATAATGTGTTTTTTGTTTAAATATTTGAGAGAAATGTAAAAACATCAATATAGCCTTGTTTTTAGATTTTGATTTGCAATGTATAATTTTTTTGATGTAATAGCTGAACAAATGCTACCAAATT
>SADC01000744.1:0-29468 GCA_004194705.1 Ditylenchus dipsaci | reverse complement strand
GTTATGATTATGGTTATGGAACTCATGTCTATGAGCAAGTGTTGTTAGTCGAGGTTTGGTCTGGTCAAATGATCAGTTGTTAGTGTGGTTATGGAACTTATGTCTATGAGCAAGTGTTGTTAGTCCGAGGTTTTGGTCTGGTCAATGATCGTTTGTTATGATTGTGGTATGGAACTTCATGTCTATGAGCAAGTGTTTTTAGTCCAAGGTTGGACGGTCAAATGATCAGTTTGTTATGATTGTGGTTATGGAACTTCCATGTTATGAGCAAGTGTTGTTAGTCGAGGTTGGACTGGTCAAATGATCAGTTTGTAATGTGTTATGGAACTTCATGTCTATGAGCAAGTGTTGTTAGTCCGAGGTTTGGTCTGGTCAAAATGATCAGTTTGTTATGATTGTGGTTATGGAACTTCATGTTATGAGCAAGTGTTGTTAGTCCGAGGTTTGGTCTGGTCAAATGATCAGTTTGTTATGATTGTGGTTATGGAACTTCATGTCTATGAGCAAGTGTTTTTAGTCCGAGGTTTGGACTGGTCAAATGATCAGTTGTTATGATTGTGGTTATGGAACTTCATGTCTATGAGCAAGTGTTGTTAGTCCGAGGTTTGGACTGGTCAAATGATCAGTTTGTTATATTGTGTTATGGAACTTCATGTCTATGAGCAAGTGTTGTTTAGTCCGAGGTTTGACTGGTCAAATGATCAGTTTGTTATGATTGTGTTATGGAACTTCATGTCTATGAGCAAGTGTTGTTAGTCGAGGTTTGGACTGGTCAAATGATCAGTTTGTTATGATTGGTTATGGAACTTCATGTCTATGAGCAAGTGTTTTTAGTCGAGGTTTGACTGGTCAAATGATCAGTTTGTTATGATTGTGGTTATGGAACTTCATGTCTATGAGCAAGTGTTGTAGTCCGAGGTTTGGACTGGTCAAATGATCAGTTTGTTATGATTGTGGTTATGGAACTTTTCTCTATGAGCAAGTGTTGTTAGTCCGAGGTTTGGACTGTCAAATGATCAGTTTGTTATGATTGTGGTTATGGAACTTCATGTCTATGAGCAAGTGTTGTTAGTCCGAGGTTTGACTGGTCAAATGATCAGTTTGTTATGATTGGTGGTTATGGAACTTTATGTCTATGAGCAAGTGTTGTTAGTCCGAGGTTTGGACTGGTCAAATGATCAGTTTGTTATGATTGTGGTTATGGAACTTCATGTATGAGCAAGTGTTGTTAGTCCGAGGTTTGGACTGGGTCAATGATCAGTTTGTTATGATTATGGTTATGGAACTTCATGTCTATGAGCAAGTGTTGTTAGTCCGAGGTTTGGACTGGTCAAATGATCAGTTTGTTATGATTGTGGTTATGGAACTCCATGTCTATGAGCAAGTGTTGCAAGTGTTAACTCTCAAGCCCCTGCGCCTCTTGGGGCTTTGGAGTTGAGATGCGCACACCCACACATTAGACACAAATCACTCGAAAGTAACTATGGTTCCATAAAAATATATGCATACCAGAGGTTCTTTATGGGCTAGGCCCCAGTTAACGAACTATGTTCAAATTCTATCTTTTTAGGGTATCCAGTTACAAAAAATATATATGCGAAGATTCACAAAAAGCTTTTTTGTATGGTGAGCGTGACACCAAAACTCAAAAAGCACTTAAAACCGGTATTTCACATTGATTACCGTCAAACTGTGCTTAGGATGCTTCATTTGGTACAGAAACCAGGTTTCGGAACCCAAAGATATATAAGATATTCTTTGTTGCAACCGGACCATCAGTGGCTATGTTGTTGCATGGACCACCCAGCTGAACTGGTTATGGTTCATAGAATGCCGAAAATATTGAATAACCAGGAAACTTTTCGATACAAAAATATAGCAAATCAATTAGTGAAAAAAGCGTGGCGAACTGGCCTTGGCCATACCTGCACGCTCGGAAAAATCGGCGCCGTGCTCCGACCCGGGCGCCGGCCTTTCAATAATCGGCGCCGTGCTCCGGCGCCGCCGCCGGCACCACTTAAAATTGGCGCCGGCGTCGGATCGGCGCCAGCGCCCCTTGAAAATTTACGCTGGCGCCGGCGTCCCAAAAGGGGCGGCGCCGGAGTTAAGGATATGTGTTAAACTTAAAATTTATCACAATATAAGAAAAATACTAAAAAAAGCTTTAAAATTAAACAAAATATTTAAACAATGCAGTACTGCAGTAGTTTCTCGGAGCTGGGCGCCGGCGCCGAACGTGCCCCCTTGCGAGGAGCGAAATTTGCCAAAAAATACGTTTAAACGAAACATGCGAATCGAAAAAACTTCGAGTTCGAAATTTTATTTAGTCGCACTTTATCGACATGACGAAACTTATTTTCAGTGTAAAAAAAACGAAAAACGTGAGTCGATTTTAGGATGAGCACTAACCAAAATTTAGAAAAAAGTCCGTTTTTTACTGATGTTTTAAAAAGTTTTGTACTCTTGCATGTTTTTTAAACACTCCGCCTCAAGCGTAGTAATTGCCCGAATCGACTCAGAATTTCTCGCTGAACACGATAATGCAAAAATTTTGAAAAAAAAGTTGGTATGAGATGATGAAATTCCTCTTGAAAGTATGCCGTTTTCGGTCACCCTCAACCACCTGCAATTTTGAGAAATTTAGATGCTAGTCACCAAATTTCTATTTCAGCTAGGCGTAAACCACTCAAAATATTAAGCTGGATCAGAGCTATCTATTAAGCCCAAATTTGCATCAGAGCGATCATTTTTTCACAGAGAATTTACGATTTTCCTCAAAAATCCAGTTTCTGGATGTCCTCGTTTTCGACACTAAAATGGCTAGCACTCTGCCTACAAATCATTTCTAGCTAAATGATTAAAATCTTGCGGTTATTTTGGCACTAAAAACAGCAATGGTTTATAATAAAATTGAGAGAAATTAAGCAAAATCACATATAAGTTGTAGCGCAACATTTCTATAACTTTATTCCCGCTTAAAAAACTTCAATTCTGACACCGAATTCGTGTTCAGCGTAGTCGATTTGCATGTAAAACTGCTCTTGAAGTTGAAAAGTCACTGTCAAATTCCGAATTCCGCTCAAGACCAAAAACATTTGAATTAAAAATTTGAATTTAAAATTTCCTACGTTTGCGAGGCGGAGTGTTAAGAATCTTTCAAAGAAATAAATTTATAAGGACTAATTTACCAGAAAAAAGTGAAAAAGAGCTTTTCCGCTTAAAAATTTGTTTTTTTAAAACTTAGTGATAAAATGATCTAGTGTTAACTTTTATAAGCATAAATATTTTTTTCTAACAAACATACTAGTCCAGAAGTCACACAGTATTATTAATAGACTGCATTAGTTATGAGCATGCTAGGACATGTTTTTTGTGTTATTGTTGAATATAAATAAAGGCAAAATAAATAAAAACATAAAACACACTACTTGCTCTATCCACATAATTAGCGGCCAGAACAAAAGCGAAAAACAGCAAACACTTTTGCATCTACAAAATCGATTTCAGGTACAAGGAAGAGGTATTTTCCACAAATTAAATGTTTACAACTTTTCAAGCATTAGCAATTATCAAGTAATTATCACTATTACTTTCAGACACAAACAAAATTCTTTTATTGGGAGAAAAACTGACGCAGACATCAGTTATTTTCTTCCTCTTTGTTTGGTAAGCTGGGTGTGAGAAATTTTATGGTTTAAAAATAGTTAGTGGGATTGTTTTTAATTTTTCATATGTCGCTCATTTGCCTGCTTATTATATTAGATATTACTGAAATGTCCCGGCTTACGTGTAAAATGTCCTAGCTTTTTTTTTACTTGTCTTTCAAACATTTCTTTAAATACTGAAATATACCGGCATTTGAATTCCGCAGCAAAAAGTCTTAATTTTGCATCTAATTTTAAGTTTTGCCCTTTTTCCACTATATTTAACGATTGTTTTGCTCGTATTTCGATAAATAGCAAATTTTGCAAGAGTAAATCATCTGAAAGTTTTGTCAGGAATGAATTTAGTGGCAGGGCTTACTTATCAACCTGGTATTTGTAAACGTAAAGCCTATCCAAGATTAAAAAAGGGAAAGTATAATTTGACTCTGTAACTGTGCAACCTTAAACATTTTAACGTGCAACTGTTCATTATGATCACAGTGTAGTAAACGTGGCTGTAGCCTATGTCACCTTGAATTCGGATATATTTCTGCCAGGTATCGTCGTATAATCTCAGGAAATATCTCATTTTGTAGCTTACATTAATTACTACCAGAGCATAAAAAGCTTCACAAACATGACGTGACCACGTTGTCGTCAACGTGGTCGTCCTAGGGTTAAGGATTGTGAGTAAGTGCTGGGCTGATTATACGGCGATATTGGAGCCATGTGACACAAAGCAAACTGTATTTGATTATCTATATGTTCAAAATGCACAAAATTGCCTCGTAGGTTCGGAAAGTTGCACCTCCCTGTTATGCACACTTCAAATCATTAGAGTAGCTTTCAAATTTCCAACCTGGCGATCGTGAACTCATTGTGTTGATCTAGCAGTTGACATAGTCCCCCTGAGGCTTCAAAATTATTTACGACTATTCCCTACTAAAAATGATTGATATTACACTAGTATTAGAACTTGTTATTAGAAAAAGACACGCCACGGTCTTACGAATGAATCTAAACTTCATCCTGGAATAATTTTGACCTCCTTCGGTTTTTGTCATTTTCATGTGTGATTTTTTCATTTCAAACAAGATGTGAAAGTCTTGATTTTTGAACTTGGTCCTCTGTTGTTTTGAAAAAACATTTTTGTCCAAGTCTGGCAAATTATCTTTTGCACTTCAAAGGGCCATGCAATTTGATAAGTGCAGCGATTTGAAAATTTTGTATTGGCGCGGGACAAACCGAATTTAGTCAATAATATTTTTTGAATTTTTATCTGCATTTGAAAATTTTTCAAAATATAGAACGCTTTCGACATTGCCAGATTTCTATACAACTCTTCCATATGAGTCTGTGTTATGAATTAACTGATAAATGGAATATGAATTCTCAATGCACGCAAAAATTAATTCGATAACCGTATGGACAAAAGCAGGGTGGCGCCGCGCGAATAAAAACTTTCCAAATTGCTGGGCTTTTCAACTTTTATCGTCCTTCACAACCATTCAAAGCTCAAAAAAATTTGAGAAAGAAATTCAAAAAAAAATTTGCTTTCGACTCCAGGCTGATTTTTTTGCGGAACTTTTTTTTCCAAATCTCTCAACATTTGTTGTACCCGCCAAGGATACCCCTGCGGTTTTTTTAAATTTTTTTTCAATACTTTTGGACATTTTTCTAAAACAACAGGGGGACGAAGTTCAAAAATCGGTACCCGATATAAGATAGGGCCCTAAAACAAACATTGTTTCGACAGAGCTCTGATTTGGAAAAGTTGCTCGATTATATTATTTTGCGTAAAATCGTTGGCTACCATCAAGCTATGCTAGAAATTAATCCAAGTAAATCACAAAGTAAACAAATATTCTGAAACAAATATCCACATTTGAAAAATTACCCGCTGAAATTGTTTGTTCTTTAGGGTGAAAACCCCAGAAAATATTTTCCCTCGTCGCTCAGCGGCACGAATAAAGATCTCAGACTCAGCTCCCACAGTTTTTTTCTTCATATTAAAAAGAAGCAGTAGGATAAGCAAATGAAGATTTTTGAAGTGCTCCTCCAAATAAACAATTCATGAGCTTTACTAACAGACTTGTCTCAAATGTATGGACGTATTTGTTATGGCGATTTCTGGCAATAAATGCCATAAAAATATTCATCGATTGTTATTTGTTTCCTCATACTTTTTTGCCCTAATCTGCAGGAAATTCAATTTGTTGTTTCTGTTGTGTTGAGTGAGTAAAACCTTCCTAACAATAATCTGTTTTGGCCGTTGGCTAGAAGAGCACTAGCAACACTTTTGAGTGTTTTCAAGTGTGGCACAAGGTGTATGGCTATCCCCTGGGAGATTTAGTTCAGTTTGTTTTTTGTCATACTCACCTTTCGGTAATTGTTTAGCTTTTTTTTAGCAATTTGTAGTGTATAACGAATTGTGTGTCTTAATTTTTTTCTTTTTATGCTATTGGAAATTTTCTGGTTCAAAACTATTCATTGGTCTGTTGATTAAAATTCTTTTTATTTTATTTTCTAAGATAATTGATATTCAAAATGCTAGCTAGATTTTAGTTCAGTCATTTTGGTAATAACAACGTGTTTTGGAGTACCATAGGGTTCGCAAGTGTGGTAGCGCAAATGTACAGGGTGTTTCAAAAAATTAGGCGGTTTTGAACTTTAAACTTTTTTCTCGTCCATTTTCCGAAATACCGTTTTCGCAGATTGAATTTTCTTACAGACAATATTTTTGGATATTAATGTGAAAAACACGATTTTCGGTTTGTTCTTCTGTGGTTTGGATCCTGGTCTGTGAATGGCCTCTGAATAGGCAATGACCAATCTACAGGAACGACTAAGCAGGAATTGTGTTTTTCACATTACATTCCTAAAAAATATTGTCGGCGAGAAAAATAATTTATCTATAAAAACAGATTCTGAAAAAGAGAAAAGAAAAAGTTATGGCCATTTCAAAACCGCCGAATTTCTTAAAAGACACTGCAAAAATCTAAACGCCGCAAATGACCTTATTCGAAATTTCATCTGCAAACTTTGCCGACAGTTCAAGTTTACAGTCATCTTTGTGTCATCATTATTTTTGCGGATGGTCATTTTCGGACGCGACTACATTGACAGCCACGACTCGTGTAATATTTTTTTTAAAACCATTGCAAAAATTCACCCTAGTAGCGAATACCCCTCCAACGATTTTCACTTTTTTTACTTAAGTAAAAAGTACCCAAATTTATGTCCCAGACCCAGAAAAAAGTGCGTAAGACCGTTATTAGTCACAGCTTCCGTACGCTGGCCTACCCCTAAGCCTAAGGACTGAGCCTAAACTTGTTGTTTGCAAGGGTAATTACAGCAATTTTTAAAAGGTCGGATTCTTGGGGGGTCTTGTATTCGCTACTAGCGCCGAAAAAATTGATATGAAAACGCAAAACCGAAATTTGAAAGCAAATTTGCACCAAAAAAATCAATATCTTTAAATTTAATAAAGAAAGTATAAGTAGCGACGAGAAAGGCGTAAGTCGGAGAGATTTTTTCAATAAACGAAACCTTCTTTACGTTCTTAGAACCTAGAAGCTGTTTTGAACAAACCGGTTTTTTAAACCGATTGATTCCAAAAAGGGCAACCAAACCAATAATTAATGCCAAAAATGTTTGAACACGAAAAAAATATATATATTTAAAATAATGCATATGCCAAATATCAAATTAAGGCACTAGTGTTTCTATTTATTGCCATTATTCAGCCATTTGGCATCGTTCTTTTGTTGTGAGAAAGCACAAATAAAATTTTAAATCAAGTAGACTTTTTCGCGTACTCAATTCTTCATCGCTTTCTACGAAGATTAGATTTGCGTAAATACCGCGAAATTGTATTGTGTTAGAAATATCAGCTCTAGTATTTCTTTCAGGAAAAAGTAAGAAATTGAGTTTGGATTGAAAAAAAGAAAAACTATGATGTTTTTTACGAGTCTTTTTCGAGTTTTGGGCAGGGTGACTTAATATCATTCGCACAAATATTTCACGAGGGTCTCTCCACATTAATTGATTTTATAGAAAAATAGTGAAAGTATGATGGCTTGTTCACGTTGTTACAGTTAGAATCAGACTTCGGGTTTTTGGCTACGTGAATACCTGTGATCCGAACTCTAACTCGAATTATAACTCGAGGGTGTTTATGTACCTCATGTTAGAGTTCAAGGTTGGATTTGAAGGTGTTCATACATATAACTTGGACTCCCCGTAGTAAACCCCAAAAACTGACTTTCAGTAACCTTTAACCGCCCTGGGGTGAGAGTCTGAGCTATCTAAGCTATATACATAAACATTTTTAAGCTCGATTTCTAACTGTAACTCGTGAACGCCATCGAGCTAGATTTTGGTTTTTTGAGTACATGAACACCTCTTGCCCGAACTCTAACTCGAAATCGAACCACGTAAACAAACCATTAGTTACCAGTATTAGTTCAACTCATTGAACTATGAGAGTTGATGCGGTTTTGGGTTTTAATTATGTTTTCAACAACTATACGAGAGATAAAAACTGGGAAAGGGTTTCGATAAAAAATTGGAAATTTCAAAAAATTTAGGGTTCTTTGCAGTTTCTACGCAAAGACCACGAAAAGTAAATTAATTGAGGCATATGAGTAGCCGCCACCGATTGACGGAAAGCAGCACAAAGCTGTTTTTAACACATTTAATTACAACACTCCTTGATGGTTTGTCGAACGCGAACGTCTCCCGCAACGCCTCTACCGCCTCCAGTCACGCACTCACCTCTTCACCGGTGAATATGGTTGTGTAGCTTGAGTAGTGCCAGAAAGGCTCCCAGAATTCACTGATAAATTCCCCTGTGCTATATCTGTATGTAACCAGTTGTTGATGAAGTAATAATCTTCATTTGTCTATTGTACTGCAAGTGGTAATGATAGATGTGGGGCTAATTCTGAAACTCATTTCCAATCAACCATACTTAATCATTTCGGAAATAGGGCTAGGATTTTCGAAATTTCGGCGCCGGTGCGCAGGCGGCACAGAGTCACAGGGTGAAAGTATGGCGCCACCGCCGGCGCCAGGCTTTTTCGAAATTTATTTACGAGCGCTAGGCCATAATAAGAGCGCCGGCTTCGGCGCCGGTATTTTTGTCTGTAAATTGAGTTTTTATTATGAAAAAATGTATTATTTATCTGAATAATACTTAATTATTCTATATTATAAATACTTAATATTATAAACACTTAATCAAAATCGGCACCTTTCCAAAAAGCTGTAAAAAATCCAAGGACGCCTGCGTCAGGCGCCGTGCTTGTGAAAAATCCGCGCCAGCGCACGTGCAAGTATGCCATCTACTGAAAATTCATCTTCTCTACCATTGTTACTCATCAAAGTTGGGCTTTTCCTCCATTAACCATTATCCTCCAAAACTCTAAAAAAGATCGTAAATTTTTAGTTTTTGGGTTTGATAAGTTTCAGAATACAAATTCTTTTACGGTTTTTCGAAGAAATTGTTTGATCCCTGCCGCATTTTATGCATCGAATGGGTTTCGAAAACCCTTCGATAATTTTCATTGTCATATTTATGAATATAGTATTCTCAAACTCAGTTAAAAATGAATATAACTCGTAACAACCAAATTCTAATCTACTGTACCCACCGTGCAGTAAAAATATTTTTCGTATGAATGAATCACTTAATATCTGTTGTTTTAAAATTTCGCTGCTCATTCAGTTTTATTTAATTTTCAATATAAGCTTGTAGAACTCCCAAAGAGTGTCGATTTCGTAGACCAAAGAGACCAAGGTGTCAGGAAGTAGTCCATGCTGTTTTTTGTTGTTGCCTTGTCTATAGCCATGTGTCAATTAAACAATGCTTGACATGCCTTTTTCAATGACTTTCCTTTTCCCTCCAATGCCCCCTTTGTTGGTTTCACACGTGTTGGTGGATTTGCCCTTTTTGTATGTCAATTACTAAAAGAAAATTTTTCGGTATCAAAAAAGATTTGTTTTATTCTATAAAATGTTTATTTGACCTAGTATTATGATAAAGTATTTTTTTAAAAATTTAAGACATTTTTATGCAAAATACGTTTTTTATCTTTTTGCTTTATTTTGTCAGTCTTTCTCATTTTGTGATGTGTCTGCAGTAGCTGCTGAAGTTCTTAACCACTTTGTTCTCTGTAATATTTCTTCTAGTCCAGGCATCAGCGTCTGCGAAAAAAACATTACCACTAATTTTTTATTAATACTGTTAATGGAAATGCGTGGTTAATGGAGTCGGAATTAATCTTGCGTTATCTGGTTTAATTATGGCTTTATTAAGAACACTAATAGTGGTGATAGAGTTTGAATAAGATTATTTCCTGTAATTTAAAAATTATTTTGAAAATCGTCACATGGCCACAAATAAATTCGGTAGCTATTATCGAGTCACTGTTTAAAGAGAGCGGGGATTGTATAAGTTAGTAGCGCAGAATTTTCTTTCGAGGTTTCACGTTTCTCTTTTCGGAACCCAGTACATTTTATAAAAACTAGATTATAAATACATAATTTTTCATAGTTTTCTGTGAGGGGACATTAAATAATCATAAGTATTGAGAATAAGATTTCTTTTGTAATTTTGTCCATCGCTGCTTTTACCTTTTCGAAGTCATAATTGCGTGCAATTTTCAGCTATTCATGGTACTAACTGTTTCATTTGAAGTTTTTGCAGAAAGTTACGATACCGGTTTGAGTTGCTAAATGTCTTCACTCACTTATTTTTAGTCAGATATGTGAAATAATTCTTGCGTTAACCGTGATTTTAAAATGGATCATTTTCAAATAAGTGACTTTACGATGGCTTTCAAAAATGTTTCTACTTATATAATTAGTTTCAAATTTCGAGTTTTGCAAATTAAGGATTTCAAATTTATTGTAAAAGTCTCTTTTTTTAATTTGGTTTTTTTTAAACTTGTTTTATAACAAAACTCTGCCTAAAATCAAACTATAAGCCTTGTTATGTTAGAAACCAAGCTTGAACATCCGTACAGTAGTTCAATGATGGGGCGAAAATTTTTTAATTGGAAGGGGACAATCCAAAACATGTGATCATGGCTGTTCCAATCGATGACTTCTAAGCCAGATTTTGCATTGTCGATAACTGTAGGTTAATAACTCTATAGTTTCCACCATAATATACAAGCACTTCTACAGTTAGCAATGGAGCGAAATCTGACTTAAGAAGAGTGGGTGTTTTTGCTGATTCACAAAAAACAATATGACAGAAAAAAGTCGAAAAAAATAAAAAGTTTGTCTGGAGGCGCTTCATATGAGAAAGTTATTCAAGGTTGGAACAATTGTCGATCGAGTTTTCTTTCTTTTTTTTAAGTCAACAAAAATTGCTTTTCAGAATTTTCCAAAATATTTCCATACGACAAGGACTTATCTATTTATCTATATATTCTGTATTCAGACCTTGGTGTTTGGATGAGGCATCTGTAGTGAGTGTTTTGCTTTATGTGTTGTTGTTTCTGCAGGCTGCATAGGCATCAAGTCCATCTTATCAGGTAGACACTTTAAAAATTGGGTAATTTTCTGGTTAATATGATGCATTTCAGCTATGGCTTCGTTTCCTTCAGCCTTATCACTACGGGTCTTGTTTTCACTGTGTTTGCCATTTTCCAGAAAGATTCTCAAATAGGCAAGGTTGGGATACATTGCCTAGACTTTGTGCATTTTTATGTAGTTTTGCTTCGTAGGTCTGGCTAGCAGGACCGACTACAATGGTTGTTGGACTAGTGTTATGCGGAAAGGTAATACAGTTGACGCTCTCTATAACGACGCTCTTCATAACGACCCGATCCCTATAACGACGCGGAAAAAACGGCTTTTCGGTCATGAAAGACCTCATTTACGTCAAAACAACACTCTTTATAACGACGCTCTTTATAAGGACACGGTTTAGCCGGTCCCTTGAGAGTCGTTATAAAGAGCGTCGACTGTAACATCCTTATGCCACGTTTTTATGCAACTTATTTTTATGCAACCTACACCTGCTTGACGGGTATAGGTAGTGAATTAGGATGCAAATTTTTGCAAACCATATACTTATCTTTTGCGTTTTTTGTTTAAAAGATGTAACAACTTATAGAGAACATTAGAAAATTCGTAGAGCAGGCCGTTGGAGCAAGCCTGTAAATTTTCTGCTGAGTACACGGGGTGGGGTCGAAGAAACCGCGCCATTTCTTATTTTTTCATGGAGTAGTACCGTTATCGCATTTTTTCTTGTATTGTCTTTTGCTCTTTATTACGAATAAAACTGTATAACTGAAGGTGATAACCTTTGTGGTCTTATCTTTTTTAAATTGGTTGGTTGAAACGTCAAATTTTTTTTAGGTTTCACCGGTGCGCGGAAGCTCTTGACAAAAATTTATTAAAATGGCCGAATCTTTCGCCCCACCCTGTAGACAGCCAAAGAAGCTCAAAAACGTTATTAACACTGGAATGGCTAACTTTACTGAGAGTACATCCCGATGCAGTATTTCACGCTGTACACGATGGTGAAAAAAAATCGGAAAAAAATATTTGCGGGTAAGCTACCTCTACGAACCTACCAAATCAAGATTTTCCATATGAAACTTCAAGAAGGCAGATCTCGTTTTTTTTCTATCATCGAATACAGTGATTTATAGCTGTAAAGAAAGCGCAGACTGCGAGCTTTCAAAGGAGATATAATTAAGGTATTTATGACAATTTAATGTAAAAATGTTTCTTCAAAGAACAAATTGTGTTTTTTTCGAAAACGTTGTTGATACTTGAGAACTGATAAAAAATGGATTTTTGTTTTTTTAGATTTCCATGTATACCATTTGACAGAGCAAGAAAAAGTGCACCAGAAAGAGCTTTTAAGTAGGGTAAAAAGAGGCTTTGGGAGTGTTTAGCGAGACTCTCGAAAAATTCAAAAGCAGTTTTGACGTGAATTTCATATTTGTCTTATAAAACCTCAATTTCGACAATGTATTCGAGTTTAGCATGGTCGATTTGCTAATGAAACTGCTCTTAAACATAAAAATTTAGGGTAAAATTTAGCTGTCAAATTTCAAATTTTGCTCAAAAAAATAAGGATAGAAATTTATTTTTAAATTCAAATCATTTTGTCTTGGGCGGAATTTGAAATTTGACATATTCACCAGAATGTACTCTTAGTACAATCAGGCATTTCAGTGTTAAGGCGGGTGCACAATTAGGAGGCTGTTTGCGGATGCTGAACCAGATCTTACAATCGGAAATGGCCATGTCTTTTTTTTTAATTTCGGAAATTATTCTGTCGGGGGTATCTTGTAACTGAGCTTCACGGCTACCAGATAAGCTACTGGCAGCTTAGATGTTGTTCGAAAATTTGAGATAAAAAAGAAAAAAAAATCGCCAAGCATCCGCACTTAAATTCGAATTAAATTTATTGAAATTATATTTGAATTTTCGAAGCGACATTTACTTAGTCAATAGCTCATTTGGTAGTTATTGACATCAACTACATGATGTCAGCACTTGCAAAATCAACTGAAAACTTAAAAAAATAAATGAATTGCTGATGTCAATATTTATCAGGTTGCCGGAAAAGTCGTGCAACGAAACTAAAGCGACTAACACACTCTAAAACTGGAATAAATTTTTGGTTTAGCTTAATAATTCAAAATTGTATTTTGAGACCTATTGCCTTTTGAAGAACCCGACAAAATTAATTTCACTTTGATTTTTTAGAGATAACTGTAAGCAGCGAAACTCATGAAAAAGTGTATTTTACATTATTTGGCACTTTTATAGGGCTAAATTTCGGTATTCACACCCCAGACCACTTCGGTATACACACCCCAGTCGAAAATCAGCTTGGGGGACCAAGGCAAATTTTTTAAAAATTTTATGAAAATTTCAAATTTTTTCACAAAAAAATAATTTTCTGAAAAATGAAAAAAAAAATTCACGAAAAAATTTTAAAAAAATTGCCTTGGCCCCTTAACCTGATTTTTGACTGGGGTGTGTATACCGAAGTTGAGTGGGGTGTGAATACCGAAATTGCTCCCTTTTATAATTCCCACCCATACACGGATTTTTTAAAAAGTGACAGAAAATCACCTCCCGAACTTATTTTTTCTGTACAACAAGATACGACAGGCATTTCTCAATACTTTATAAATAAAAAATTGAAAGTTTGTCAAAAAATTGCCTCCCACCCTCAGGCAAAGATGGTCTTTTTAGGGTATTTTTCACCAATTTTTGGCCTTTTTTAAGTCAAATGAAAGTAAAAATGATAGATTTTGAACAGATTTTTACTTTCTGGGGCCTACCGCATAAATAAACTCTGGTATGCATGCTTTTTCATGCATCCACAGTCACTTTCGAGTGATTTGTGTCTCAGTCCCACTACAAGTTCATCAAAATGATAATGTAAGTATTGAAGGTAATTATCGACTGGGGTCCAGCAATGATGCATGGCAGGGAAGGTTCAATAGACTCCAGGATTATGGATCAAGTAATTTTCTTTGCCAATTTATCCAAACATGTTTTTCAATTTAGTTGACTCTAACCAATTCACTGCCCACAGGCGGAAATATGCTCAATGGAGCTTCTAACCAATTAAAAGCTCCTCTGCACTTTGACAACCTTTTGCCTCCTCAACAATTGGGAACTAAGAGACAAAGTAGTTTGATACCTGTAAGCTCATCGCTTTCATCAACCCATTTGACCAGCAAAACCCCTCTTATAAGCAGAGGGTCTGCTGCCATGGACGAGGAAGCAGGACAAGCAGGAGCCATTGACTGTATTGTGTATGCTCAATATGACTCTATTTCTAACTCTAATGTGAGTTTGTTGCAAATTTAAAAAGCATTGGAACGTAAACAGGGCGAGGCTACCATTACCATAGTGCAGCACATTTTTGAAATTTGGACGGCATCACGTTTTCGCAAGCCGTCCTCCCGGCCGTCCCATCTTCAAAAAATTTCCCGTACGTCCTGCCAGCCGTCTGTCAAAGTCAGGCTACTTTGTAACCGACAAGCCGCTTCTTTATTTAAATATGCTAAAAACCGTGATACCTGAATCATGGTTTTTTGGAAAGTTCGGCGTACTCTGTCTTCCCCATTTTTAAAGCGATCTGAAAGAGGGGCATCACTTTGTTATATACCGTATTTTCTCTAATATATTGACCGGTAGGTTATTTTTCAACCTACCTCCACGGAGTCGGTTTTTTAGAGAAAGTCGGTATTTTAGAAAGGCCTGCTATATTGTTCAACATCATCGCGCTGAAGGCGCGGAAAAAAAATTTAAATAATTTATTAGTACAACATTGGCATACCGTATCCTTTCCCTGAATCTCCTGCACATGGACGGTAATAGAATTGTTTTAGTGACCGCTGACTTGAAATTCAGGTAGCTTACCGATAAGTCAACGAAAACTCGGTAACTTATAAATCACGTAACAATCGACACCCCGCCCTGGTGTCGAAAATGGACTAAATTTATTTCAGCAGAGGGTCAGGAAGTGAGAAGAACCATAATAATATAAATTGACCAGAATTCGGCATAAAGAACATGAACATACGTTGTGAAAAAATTGGAAATAGTTCATTTTCTTCGAGTGATCGGTCGCTGGCGTATTCATTTTCTTCGTCTTCTTATAAATAGCGTCAGAAAAAGTATAGTATAAATAACGGCAGAAAAATAATGAAAAATAAGACCAAATGGGCCAAGTTTTGATATTTAAAGGAGCATGTTCACGCAGTCAAATTTAAATGTTGATATTTGAATTCCCGGGGACCAGTCCTACAAGTGGAATTATGACACGAAATGTTTTTCAAATAAATATTTTTTGCTTTTCAAGCAAATTCTTTACTTTGGCCTCCTATTTTTTGATCCAAGTCACTTGTTTTCGGTGTAGAGTGTACCACTTAAGTCGGTTTCACTTATTAGTTTTAGGTGAATCGAGTGCATTGTAGATGTTCGTAGAGAAGGCATCGCATTGCTCCGCTAAAAAGTGCTCCAAACTTCTATTAGATAAGTTTTTTTTAGCTCATTAGCCGTCCATTTCTTTTCTCTTGTTCGTTCTTTTTAGGTAGTCTGCAGGAGAAATTATACTGATCGTGTGGAATCTGGCGATACAGTCTATTTGGTTGCTGTGATTGAGCATCTCTTTGTTGAAGTTTTTTGGCCAAAGTTTTTCAGGTCTATATTGTTATTATTTGTGTTCAGGACATTTGCCGTACTTCTCAATTCTTTGATCGGGCTTTTCTCTTGCTGCGGTTTTCAGGTGTATATCTAGGAGGTTCCGAGAAGGAAAAATGCACATGGGTGGGCTCTTATATCACTCTAATCTTCTATCTTTGTTGCACTGTCCGCAGTAGTTATTATTTGCGATTTTAGGTCCTCGGCTCAGGTAATTTTAGACTGTTTTTGCATGATTTACACTGCGACTGCGTACACTGTGGCAAAGTCACCTGTGAATGTAACGTCAAATTCATGCATTATAATGTACATTTTTTCACACGGTGACCATTGACTTTGTCGTACTGTATGAGGTTGCAGTGTCACTTTCTATGTGCCTTCGTGCTCCACCCCAAGGCAGTATGGCTAGGCCCTTGTAACATATCTGTTGGAGCGCGTCAACTTCATGTAAGAGGCTGCCTAGCGAAAGTGATTATAAGTCACAAACTATCTATCATAATCGTCTACTGGATTTTATGTCACTAATTTTCAGGCTTATTCGACCATCTAGCAGTGTTGCAACCACTCTCTTGCTTTTGCTCAGCAAAGTTAATTTATGATGATCGGACAATCGGAATCAGCTAGTAATCAATGGTATTTTTGAGTGTATTTATGACCTCACATCATGTTCGCACAAAAATTTGTGATGATCGCAGTCTTTCCCCACGTCACAGTCGATTCCCTTTCCTGTCAAATTTACAGCAAAGTTCATTTATTATTATCGGACAACCATGTCCGGACTTTACGTCTCACGTCCAGTCTCGTCTAGCATGTACGTATCCTGCTTGTGTGCATTTCTGACGTCCGCTAAAAAAACTTGGAATGACCTAAGTCACAACTCAAATTTTATTTGATTGATTTTATAAGAGCCAGCGGTTGTTCAGAACCTGAATTACTAATCGATAAAACACACAAAAGAGACTTTCCTTGATGAGAACCTCATTGGTCGATGGCACCTGAAAATAAGTAATATGAAATCCAGCAGATACTTGTTGTAAATATTATGTGACGTATAATCACTTTCGCTAGGCAGCCTCTTACATGAAGTTGACGTGCTCCGACAGTTGTTACAAAGACCTAGCCATACTGTCTTGAGATGGAGCACGAAGGCACATAGAAAGGTAAACTCTGACTTTATACATTTCGACAAAGTTAATATTCATCACAAGTAGGTATGTGACGAACAGGACGTAAAAATTCGTAGGTAACTTTGTCAAGATGTAAATAGTTACAGGGTAGATTGTGTAAAAAATACATTAACAGGGACCTGAAATCGCAAATAATAACTACGGCTGATAGTGCAACAAAGCTAGAAAATCAGAGTGATTAAAGACCCACCCGCATGCTGCCGTCCTTATTGAAACCCATAGATAGACACCTGAAAACTGGAAGCCAAAGAATCAATAACTACTGCAAACGCCCTGAGCATAAAAAAATAATGATAAGACCTGCAAATCCTAGTCAAACATTTGTATAATCAGAGTTTAAAAACCTCAGGATAGAGATACCCACTTGCATCAACCAATACAGCAAGCAATTAGACAGCACGACCAGATACCAGATAGTCAGCATGAAGCGCCCTCGTGGATAGCCTGAAAGGACGAACAAAAGAAAAGAATGTGACGGCTAACTAGCTACAAAAACTTATCTAATAGAACTTCAGAGCGACGTTTAACGGAACAATGCGATGCTTATACTATGAACATCCACAATGTGATCGATTCACCTGAAACTAATACGTGAAACCAACTTAAGTGGTACACTCTCAGCCAAAAACGAGTGACTTGGATCAAAAAATAGGAGGCCAAAGAAAAGAATTTGCTTGAAAAGCAAAAAATATTTATTTGAAAAAAACATTTCGTGTCATAATTCCACTTGTAGGATTGGTCCCCGGGAATTCAAATATCAACATTTGAATTTGACTGCGTGAACATGCTCCTTTAAAAGTGCAAATCAACACGACACTTCAATTTGACGATTATTTTTCTGGATTTTTTGGGTTTCTAGGGCTCGGTTATTAGAAAAAGTCGATTTATTTTTGCAACCTTCCTCTAGGCGGCCGGTTTATAAGAGAGGTCGGTATTTTAGAGAGAGTCGATATATTAGAGAAAATACGGTAACTTCGTTATGCTTTCTAGGAATATACAAAAAAATCTCGTGATGAACTGCAGGAAAAAGACACTTCTAAAGGTTCGCTTATCAGTTAAGTGCTTATCGTTGGCTTGAGTAAATAGAGTATGTATCTTCAAACGAATGAATTTGACAAAAAATTAAAAGAATGGCTCCATATGGGCTGGAAAGCACACTTAATTTCAGTCTTAGAAACTATTTATGAACATCTTTAACTGTTTTCAGGCAAAAAAATTTTTGCTGTGAAAATTGTGAAAAATTTCGCCTTGGTCCGTTTTGTAACCGAATTCATACATATCAAATAGACATTATGCACTTATACCTAAATAAATATACAATTCGGAGCCAAAATTTTCCAAAACTCAAAAATTTGGCTCCGCGTTGCTTTGTATTTCTTTGTATTTTTTACATTGGAAGTATATTTTTCTAAGAGTAATTTTTGACCAACTGGATCCCTATTTTAGAATTCAATTATTGTGTAAAAAAGTGTTGTTAATAATCACAAGAAATTCGGTTCGGAGTTCGGGTTTGAAAATTTTCGAACGAACGTTCGGTTCAGAAGTCAAACATTCGAAAAAATCTCGAAACTTTCGTATAATGTTCGAAATCGAACGTTCGATTCGACAACCCTTTTCTCGAATTTTCAGCAATCTTACGTTTTCTCGGCAGCAGAATAAACTGCTCGAGTTTTTTTACCAGTTGAATCAGCAGTGGGCATGAGACCCCCTGATCACACTCCTTGGTCTTGGTCGATGTCGAGGTCGACTTTTTGAACTTATTTTGTGGCCAGAGATGATTCTTTTCTCGTATCATTTTATGTTTTATACCAAACAATAGCTCAGGATCTAAGCTTTTTTGTGTATCAAAAACATTTCGAAAAATGTAACAAAAATATACATGATGGTCTAAAAGTTGTAGGTTGGTCGATGTCACGGTCGAGGTAAATAGACTTCGACATCGACCAACCTACAACTTTTGTAATATTACACGCATTTTTGTCATTTAAATCAAAAGCTGTTTGATGTAAAAGGACGGACACGGAAGATTCATCACCAGGCCGATTCATCACCTCGGGACGATTCATCACCTTCCGCAAAAAGGGGACGATTCATCACCTTCCGCAAAAGGGGACGATTCATCACCTCCATAAAAAGGGACGATTCATCACCTCCCATAAAAAGAGGACGATTCATCACCTTCCACAAATTATGAGTTGTCTTGACACAAAAAATGTGAAAATTTAACAGCAGTATTTGATAGCTGGTTCAACAAATTAATTTACTCTCTTCTCATTTTTCGTGTTTCTTGTTCTCATCTTCCCTGCTTTATTGTTTTCTTTCAGGTGAAATGGATATTAACGAATTCATTCGCGATGGGCAAGTCGATCAGTGAGGCGAGCTATGGCATGGATCAAGACGCTTTTATTCTCCTCCTTCAAAATGCAGCTGATCTGGGTGCAGCGCAGGATCCGCAAGCGCTTTTTCTTGAGAACTTGTGGTAAACCACCTTGATTTAGGAACTGCCAAAGGAGCTCCCCTTTTCCGATCGCGTGGTGGAGCTTCTATGACAGGACGCTTGCTGGTGAGGATAGGAATATTAACTTTTTAGAAGAAGCTCATCGACGTCTTTAGAACGCTTTGGCAGTGGATCATCCAACCATCGACCGCCTTCTGAAAGACTGGAAGAGGATTCAGCGAGACCACGACGCCGACTTTGAGCTATATGTTGCTGGAAGGATGCGCCAAAGAAGCGATAGATCTATTTCTACGCGGATGCAAGAATTCTTGGAAAGGTGCTCCAATATCAAGCGGGACTCGTGTGTGGCGGAGCAGGTGAGAGCTCAGGGCGGGCAGCAGGGCAAAAATCAAGCGGGACCAATCTGATGGAACATCTCCGCGGCTTGGCGTACAATATCTTAATGATCAATAGTTTCACATGTTGAAAGTTTTTGTTTTGATTTAACTTTACCTCACACATGTTATGAAATTTTGTTGATTTTGTTGTTATGTTTACTGAATAAATTTAAAATTTGTGAATTGGTGATGAATCTTCCCCTTTTTGTGGTAGGTGATGAATCGTCCCTTTTTGGGAAGGTGATGAATCGTCCCCTTTTGGGGAAGGTAATGAATCGTCCTTTTTGGGGAAGGTGATGAATCGTCCCTTTTGGGGAAGGTGATGAATCGTCCCCTTTTGGGGAAGGTCGTGAATCGTCCCCTTTTGCGGAAGGTGATGAATCGTCCCGAGTGATGAATCGGCCTGGTGATGAATCGTCACGTACCGGTAAAAGAAAGCTTAGTTCCTCAGCTATTGTTTGGTATGAAAAACACAAAAATGATACAAGAAAAAGTCATCTCTGGCCACAAAAGAAGTTCAAAAAGTCGACCTTGACATCGACCAAGACCAAGGAGTGTGACCATAGCCAGAATCACTTGCATTTTGTGCAGTTTTTATAACGAATCATCAAAAATCGTCGTTTCGGGGTGTCTCCAGGGCCGTAACTTGAACTTTCTCAAGGGGGGAGGGAGGGTAATTACCCTATGACGCCCTCCCAAATTGCGGCCCTGGGTGTCTCTATTAGTGACTGTCGTCTAATGGATACTGTCGCATATTAGAGCATTTGCGGTATCTAGCAATTGTCAGTATCAAATTCACTCACTCTTCGGCAAAGACTCTTCGTTTTTCAAATTTTAATGGTCATGGTTATCATGTTCAATTTTAATATTGTGAAAAATAGACTATCTTTAAGAAGTGACGGAGAGAAGCAAATTGATACATTTACAAAGTGTTCATTACTTAAACAAATTCAGGTTTACGTGGTCGTCTCCGAACACATGTAAAGCAAGAGATGTGTCTTCTTTCCTGGATTTCGAGAAAATAAAGAATACCGTATTTCTCTAATAACTCACCCTGCTCTAATAACTCACCCCCTCAACTTTGAGGGCCTATATCTCAGCTTGGAACAAATATTTTGCAAAGCTGTTTATTGCGTTTTCTTAATTCCCACGAGCTCTACAATTCCAGTTTTTAAATTTAATATTTTCACCCAAAAATCTCGAGATCGACCTCGAATTTTTCCAATTTTTAGCGATCCAAAAAATAACTCACCCGGGTGAGTTATTAGAGGAAATACGGTATACAATATGCAGCTAATGATATGATATAACATGGAAAAATTTTAATCATTAGCTGAAAAACGGAGTTATATGGTTAAAAGTGTACCCACTTGATCAAGAAAAGACTTTACTGACCAAAAACTGACAACACTTCAACGATAACATTCCATGACCTTAATTTCACTTCACATAAAAATACGTGAAATTTTAAGTTTATTCAAGAAAATTGGAAAAAAGTGCGCTCTTGATCCTGATGGCTGTCTAATTCCTTCCAATATACTATACAGCATTATTGTAAAAAAAAATACGTATAACATATTGTATCTGACTTTAATGAAACCATAGATATCTTTTCCTTTAGTTTTTTTTCAATCTGGACTCCGGTTTTTGTAGTTAGCTGAGATCTTGTCTATCAAACAAAAACACTGCTTTTTGCAAAGATTTGCCCATAGCTATTCAGTCTTGCTTGAAATTTATTTATATTTTATGTGGCTCTTATACACCCAAAAGGCTAAATTGAACTTTACTTCAACCAGTTATCCAGCTTGGCGTACCAAGGCAATTTTTTTCACACTTTCTATACCAATAACTATTTTGCAAAAAAAGATTGAAAAGGCTCAAAAACAATTTATTACTCATTTTACGCAAAAAATTATTGTTATTAGAAAATTTTTCCAAGCTGAATGACTGATGGGGGTCAAGTTCAATCCACTTCAATCACCAAGTTCAATACTTCATCTAGAAATATCCAAATTCATACGCTTTTTAAATTACTTTATGGCAAAATTTATCTTTTCAGCCAGATGGATTACGTGCCTTACGTCCTATAGAAGAAAGTACTCAGACCAGCCAGAACTCAATGTATAATCACCACCTACACTACAGGCCGACCAGTACGCCAGTGGCCACTCAGACTGTGATCACCACAGATAAATTTACCCAATGCTCCTGTGATGACCACGATGATGGACTGGTATGACTCCAGCTGGAGGCCAGGCAATGACTCCCGTTCAGGTGTTTAGTGCCAGAGACAGACTGGCTAGTTGGGTGGAAAATAACAGCTTCACACACCACAACAACAATAGCTATGGCAGTATAGAGATCAGGAGTGGCAGTCAATACCAAGGAGAGACTTTTGTACTCAACGAAAGAATACATCTCATATAATGCTATATTTTGTGCATAACAGACATTTTTGCATAATATTGTGTTTTAACGAATTCAGTCTACAACAAGAAATATTGAAAAATATTGACATCACAAAAAAAAGTTGAGAAGTATATATGTCATCGTCGAAGTTTTTGGCATTAGATATTATAAATTGTGAAAAAGGTTTCGATGGTTTGCAAATCTGCTTATATGAAAATCCCTTCCTCCACTTCAAGAGTGACTTCTACGGGCTGCATGAAGCCTGGGTATTGCTCTTATACTGGTGGTTCATACATTTTTTGACTCCAGATAGAAAAAACCCCAAAAAATATAGTTGAAAAAATGAAAGATGCGTAATATGTATGGACGAAGAAATGCAGCAAAATTTTTGCTGCATTTTTGCTGCAATTTAGCTGTTTTCAATAAACACACAACGCCAATTATTTCTGCCAATTTGCTGTTTTTGCGAATCATGGTTTAAGCACAAATGTCTGCCATTTTTTTCAAACCATGTAAGTAATCAGGCTATAGAGAAAAAAATTAAATACAGTGGACTATCGATAAACCGTTACTTCCATGAACCATCGCCCTGGATAAACTGTCACGTTAAAAAAATTTGGTTATTTATATTTTGAATAAGACAAACCTTACCCTCGATAAAACATCACTCGATAAACCGTCACTCTAAGTCCGATCCCGTTCAATAAATTAAATTAATAAATTAAACCGTCACTTTGCTTCATATTTTAATTTTTTTTTTCTAATTTCCGCCATTTCATAAATGGGTTGTCGTTTAATTTTTGGATGGCTGAGCCTCTGTCTCAAAGCCACAGGCCGTAAAAGTGGGAGACCCTTTTCGGCAATTAATCAAAGATATTAAACATAGTTTTAAATGCTGGGGCCTACCGCATAAAGTACCCTGGTATGCATGCTTTTCATGCATCCAGAGTCACTTTCGAGTGATTTGTGGTTAAATGCGTCTAGTGGTTAAATGCGCGGCGGTCGACAAAGCACTATCATGTATAAATCTCCGGCTCTGGCTCCAAGCAGAGCAAGAGCCGGAGCAAATTTTTGAAACTTAAGAGCCCGGAGCAAGAGCAGGAGCAAATTTTTTAAAATCGAGAGCCCGAAGCGAGAGCCGGAGCAAAATTTTTCAAATATGAATCTCGGAGCCGAATCCGGAGCAGATCTGTTCAAATGAAGAGCTCGGAGTCAGTTTCAGAGCAAATTTTTGCAAATTGAGAGTCCGGAGCAAGAGCCGGTGCGAATTTTTCAAAGTAGAGAGCCCGGAGCAAGAGCGAAAAATCTCAAAAATACATCACTGCAAAGCACTCGAGTTCGAACCCACATGAACATTTTTTATTTATTTGTTTTTTTATTTTTGTTGTGGTTTTATGCTTTTTTATGATCGCATATTTTTTATATCAGCTAAAACGATATGACATGATAATTGTTTTTAATGAAAAAAATGAGAAAAGCATAAGGACAGCTCACAATGCACCCTTTAGCTGATCATTCATATTGTATAGCGCTGTTTTTTGTACTTTTCTCACTTTTTTCATTGAAAATCACTTTCATTACCTATTTTAGTGCGAATAAATTGAATTTTGACTGAAACACAAAAATGCAAAAAAATTGGAGATAAAAATTCAAAAACAATCACGAGGAATTGAACTCAAGAGAATACTCGCTTAATGTGACATGATAATTGCTTAACCATTAGACTACGACAGCATACCAAGTGCAATTGCTCCACCCTAAGTGCATGCCGTGCATACTGATAAATAGATGTTGAACAAAGTTTTGAGCACTGGGGCCTGGCAAACGAATAAAAAAAATTTTATGCTACAAAAAATACCTGATCCATGACGACAATTTGATTCATCGATTCCACAGCATACCAAGTGTGGCAAACAACCCAGATAGTGTTCGAATCACCCAAACAGTGCACATTGTATCTGGATAGGGCCCAGCTACTTGCATGGTACCTGAACCACCTGGATAATGCTCCAACCCTCTGGATGGAAACTTAAACACCCTGAAAGGTACTCAAACGATCCGAATCGTGTTTCACTACCTAGAGGGTGCTTGAACCACTTAAATTGGACCGAAACACTTATATATTACTGTGGTGCTTAGAAAGTGACTAAGAATTTGAAAAAATAAGAAAATGGAGGCAGAAGAATTGAACCTGTCACTTTAAATGCAAAAACAATAATATTTTCCCACCGTTTCACGGAGACAGCTAAACCATAATTTTTTAAACTGCTCTATATATATCAGAGCTTCCTTTAAGCAGCATAGTGCTGAGACACAAAATCTTGTGGTTGCAGTGTAGAATCTTTCGAACCACGCGGGTATCATGGTTTGTTAATCAAAATTTCAAAATTTAGATTGGCGCTTTTTACTTCGTTATAGGAAATAAGGGCAGTACTGGAAGACAAAGGAATAGAAGTGGCTACTTTTTTGCCAACACCAATCACTCGAAAGTGACTCTGGATCCATAAATATGTATGCATACCAGAGTTTATTTATGCAGTAGGCCCCAGTATTCAAAACTATGCTCAAAATCTTATTATTGGCCCTTTTTGATTGGGTTCCAAATTGGGTTCATCGGCTCGTTTTTCGGGTTCCAAAACCTGTTTCATGGACTAATTTGGGCTGGCTGAACATGGGTTAATAATAGTAAAATGAGGTTTTGTAGGGTATTTTTTGATTATTGGGATATGATTGATTTTACCAAAACTCGATTTTACCAAAACTTAAAAAATAATCGAGAAAACGTCGTTTTACCACTATTAAATCATCTTCAGCATACCCAATTAGTCCAGAAAACAGGAGTTTTTGATTAAAGACATGTAAGAAATTTCTGCCGAAATACGTGCTCTGGCCAAATGTTCTAAAAAGAATGTCTAAAAGACGATGCGCCAACTTCGTAGTGATGCCGTGGTTTTCTGTAATATTGGACTAAGGCTTGTTATCTCGATTCTTTCAAAATTTTCTATATGTCTCTGAGATAGGTCAGACAATTCTGAGCAACTTTAATAAAGACAGCTCAGTTTTTAGCCATTTAAAAGTTGAATGTAATGGGCGCTATGAACAACTGGTCCTTCTTTATTTTTTAATTTTCCACCATGTATATATCAACGAACCTATGCACGGATCTATTGGACTTTAGGGGCCATTTTTTGCCTTGGTCCTTCCTGTTGTTTTTTTGATGAAAACAGCTTGGCCCCCCCCTGTTCATTATGGTTACTGTAACACTGTGATTATGGTGATCAGGTTGATTATGGTTAACATGATCACCTTTAATATTATCACTTTGAAAACAACAAGGGGACCAAGGCCAAAAAATGGCCCCCTAAAGTCCGATAGGGCCCTATGCACTTATAATACCTTTTCTATGCAGAATTCAACGGGCTTTTTCTTGGCATATAGAGTTTTTGCATGTGATTCAATAAATCTTCATAAGCCTATATAAATAAAGCGCTATGTTCGTGTGTATGTCACGTTTTTATGAAGCCTGTATTTCAAACTATATTATATCGAGTATAGTTAAATTAATTAAGTATTTTGTTTACTTTTTTTACAGAGTAATAAGTATGTCAAGAGAGTAAATGAAAATGTTAGAAAAGTAGGTAGATACGTCAGAAAAAGTAATAAGACAATAAATTAAAAAAGGCAGCGGACCCGACAGGGGCCGCCACGTATTCGTAACACAATGAAGTAAAAAACCCCATATCTCCAAACTTATTTTTATCCGAAAATTATGAATTTTTAGACGTTTGAAATTTGTACTGAGAAGCGCGAAGAGCTTGTTTGCTTGGGTTGAGATGCGCACATCATGTTGAAATTCATCAATCACTGATCAAAATGTGTATAACTAAGAATCAGTCGAGAGTATCGTGTCATATTCACACACTTTTTGAAAAAAACTATCTTGTTGTGACATGAAATAGCGTTGGGGATAGAGATGCTTTATGACACTTGCTCCACATACTTTGTCATATGTATATCCAGTAAAAAAACGCAGTAAAACACTTTGCAAGCAAGGAAATTTTGTCTTGACAAGTTTCGTTTTTGACAAATTTCGTTTTGACAAATTTCGGTTTTGACAAATTTCGTTTTTGACAAATCTCACCTAGCCCCCTAGAATAGTAACGTTGAGTACTTTGTGGGTTTAGGCACTTTGTGCCCAGATCGATTTTACTGATACTGTAATTCGACCTAGAAAATTCTTTCGAAATCCATCTTCTGGATACCTAACACTGAGCTTCAAAATGGAACATTGAGCAAGGTGTTGTGACGCACGGCTACTCGTAAGATGCCCTCTAAATTTGAATGAATATTTTTTTGAAAGTTTTTAAAGGGGGATTGTTTCATGTCTGGAAAGGCTTTGAAGGAAAGTCGAAAATTTGAAATGATAATTGAAATATTTATTGTTTTTTGTCTCGGTGTTTGATTTTATTTACCAAACTTTATGTTAAAGGCCGTTGATAATGCAAATGATGTGCTCAGTGTACTTGAGCAGACAAAAAGGAGAGACAAAAAAAACAGAAAATCCGACTTTGTACATTTGAGTTCGACAACCGACTAGCTATTTCCATGTTGTTCAAGCCTATATAAGTGATTTTGTCTGCTAATGTCTACTGAGCACAGCGTTGCACCATAATGAAATGAAATACCAACACAAAATAATGAATATTTTTAACTATTATTCGAATTTTGGACTTTTCGTTCGAAACTTTTCCGGACATTAACCCCCCTAAAAAATTTGCACACTCAGGACAGGGTCGAGCACCTTGTGCCCAACAACTATTTTTCACGATTTTTCATGCTTATAGTAGTAGTTTTTTTCCAATTTCAGGTTTATCACTTGGTGTGAGTACTATTTTTTTGATTTCTTGAAAATTTATAAATTTTATGGTTGCAAAATCAATCCTACGGTCGACTCTCGCTAAAGATAACCAGAAAAATGTCACCTTGGTGTTGCCCCAAGCCGATTTAGGCTTATGCAAGTGAGTCCAGCGTATGTTGTGACTAACTCAAGCATGTTTTTATTGTTATTCGGATTTTTTTAGGGATTTAAAAAAAACATTATTGCCGATTTTTTACTTATTGAAGAATAGTGTTCAGACGTCATCTAAGGAATTTTTATATGCTAAAACGAAACAACAATTATCTTCACGTAAAAATTAATCCTTTTGAAAAAAATATTTCGGCCAAATTTGACTTTTTGCCTTGTTTTTCTAAGTCAATTGATCCTTTCAAGGTACCTGGATGCCCCTAAAAATGGTCCCTTAAAAAATACTGTCTCTCGAACCCAAGAAGTACCTGATTTGTATCTAAGTATGTGGGTATGCGCATCTTTCTGCAGTTTTAAAAAATGATGGAGTCAAGTGTCACCGGGGATCCTACACTGCAACGATTTCTAAAATCAGTTTTTTAAGCAAATCGACTATGCTGATCACGAATCCGGCGTAAGAAACAACATCAAAAAATGAAAATATTTTCAAGATACAGTTATTTCAATAAAATGACCCGTCTTTCATCACTGCTAGCAAACATTTTCCAGCAGAATGGTGCAGTGTGAAAATTTTGTCATTTGTTTCTGCGCCAACGTAATCGCCATCAAAATTTTACAATTGCCAGATATTTATATTCTAGTACAGTTGGCCTTTCCAGTGTTAAATAATATACCTAAATAAATAAATTACAGGATTAATGAGATTTCTCGCTGTATTGGCTCTGTTCTTTTTTTATTTTATTTTTGTGCAAGCAGAATGGGATGAGATAAAAAATACAAAATCAAGTGACAAGCTGCAAGATCTGCACCTAGAAGATAATTTGGAGGGCGAGGAACAGAAGTTTCACAAAAAACTCAATGAGTTAATTGGCAAGGACGAAGCAACAATAATCAAATCGTTTGACCAACAAAATAAAAGCTCTCTCAAAGACAAATTTGCCAAAGTGATCAAGTTTCCAATAGCAATAATGAAAAGATCAAAAAGCTTTGTAGAAATGGTGATTCTATCATTTCCTTTTTTCAAAAACTGGATAAACAGACAACTGGACATAATCGCTCGGCGCTTGAACCACATCTCATTGGCAGAAGTGAGTACAGAAGGAGTCAAGTTAAGCGATTGCAAAATCTTCAAAGCCAGCGCGAAGATCATATTTATAAAGCTACCAAGCAAACTGCTAAAATGTTCGAAAAAGCGAAAGAAATGTTGCCGTGCTATAAGCTTTCTTTTCCAAAACTCGCTTCAACATAACCAAAAAGAAGATTCAACTAGAGGTGCTTAAGACGGAAAAACAAAAACTCTTGGAGGAGGCGAAAAGTCTGAGACACACGAAAATAATTCTCTTCAGGAAAAAAATGGTAAAATAACTGATGCATTAGCTAGCTTAGGAAACAAGATTGAGCACAGCGCAAAGGCAGTGACGCATAGAGCAAAACGTGAAATTGGCTTACTTCTTATACTGATCGGTTTGCCATCCGTATTTTTCTTTGGTACAGCGTGTGCTATATATGTAGTTTGTAAAGATGTAGACTAAGGAAGATATCCTATTGATTCTATCTGTCAGTCAAACATCTTTGATTTGAAAATTTCTGTTTTAAAAAAATGTAGTATTTTCATTCTTGATTTGCTGAAAGATGCAATTTTAAGATGCGTGCATAAATACATTTTGCTTTTTTTTATCACACATAGATTGTTTGAAAAAGATTAAACATTTCATGCATTCTTGAAGACGACTTTAAAGGGGGAGGGGGGGCGGAAGACACAACCTGGTGCAAAAAGTTGAAACAGCTGTAGTTGAAACAGCAAAATCATAAGGGGGACCAAGGCCAAATCTCGATTTTTTGTCAAGCAACGTTGGGCTTGACTAGTACTTGGATCGGAGACGTCCTGTGAATCTCGGGTGTTGTAAGCCAAAAATTTTTTTTTTTTTGCAATAAATTAATTTCATATACATCTTAGTAGAGTTTGGATATTTTTGGGTTGAGAAATGGGTTTGTCAATCTAATGAAAAACCGGCGCTACTCGGTATACCACGCCCCCCCCCCCCCCCCCAAAAGTGCTACTCGGTTATACCCCCCCCCTAAAATCAAGATTTTTAGGAGTGGTCAAAACACATTTTTTAAGCAATAATTTCGCCATAAAAGGTCCAGAAAAGCAATTAAAATAGGGTTCAA